>JAZGTK010011625.1:0-15465 GCA_036877625.1 Ambastaia sidthimunki | reverse complement strand
GGAGTGTCTGTGTTCAGCCTCACGTGACGAACACACCGAGTGTCAGTGTTCAGCCTCACGTGACGAACACACGGAGTGTCTGTGTTCAGCCTCACGTGATGAACACACAGAGTGTCTGACGGAGATTCACTCCTCCCTCTCACAGCAGCTGATTTGGGTGTTTGGGGGTTTTAGGGGTTGTTGCTCCTGTGGTCACTATGTGTTGGGGTCAGAGGTCAGGGATGGGGTCAGTGCTCTCTCACCTGTACTCTCCAAACGTATCGTCCTCCTTCATGGGCCGAATCTCTGGATCCCCGTGAGCGTCTTCCTTCTCCTTCACTGAGACACAAACATCAATAAAACATTCACAAAAAACCCCATCTCCAGTTTTATAGATAACGTTTTTAAAACACACACACACACACACACTAAACTAATTGTACACTGAGTTCCTTCAATAAAATTTCCCTCAATAAAATATAGAGGAAGATGATGCAAAATATGAGAGTGTAAATTAGTAATCTGGCCCCTTGGTTTAAAGGACAAAAATGACTGGCCCTCGTCATTATCAAAGTTGCTCATCCCTCATCTATGATATCATTGGTTTACATATTGTCTTGATTACATCAGCAGAAAAGAAAAGTTCAGAGGTGAAGAAAATTTCTAGGGAAAAATGTTGTGGACTAATTCAAACTTCACAATAAAATCAGACACATCTATTGAGAATGTGAGGAGAGAACAGTAGCAGTCAGACTTCTCTCACCTGGATATTTCCCGCCTTTATTTCTCTTGATGAAACAGATGATGAGCAAGACGAGAATCAGTAATGCGACAGCGGACATCAGACCAATGAACCAGCCCTGAGTGGAGATATCCACCTGTGGACTCACCATCGCTGAGGATGAGACAAAGTGAGAAACAGGACTAAAACTACATTCAAAGACGCTTGTCAAGAGCCGAGAAGTCGCAGTCTGAGAGGCATAAACAGGTCTATAAATGGGCTCAAAATCAAATACTATATATTATTTAGATAAATGTTGTCATGCTGTGTTTTGTGATAAATGTTGTACCATTACGTACACTGTCAGATAAACATCATACAAACAGTCATGAGTGTCTTGTGCTGAAAACACTGAAAACTGCTTGTTCAGACTACAGGATACAGTCATGCTGTACAATCAAACAATAATACCAGCTATAAGACAGATATCATCAATACACGCTCATGCTACACATGCAGACAAACAGACTCCAGACGTCATGAGCAAACACTGTCCATGCTGATCCACATCCTACATTCACTATGCACAACAGCCATCAGTAAAATTTACCACAAAAGCCTTGGGGTTGAGGCTGATACAATGCCTCACCTGGGACCTTAACCAACAGCTATTCAGAATGATGGAGTGTCTGGTTGTCATGACCACTGGCAACCACACGCACTCTGTAGACCAAACCTTCCCTCAAACCCATAAGAACGTGGAACTGAGATCTAATGACCATCTTTTTGTGCCAATCTTCTTCACCTGAGGCATTTCCAGCGAGAGAGGACACAGATAAACTTCCTGTGGAGTCCAGATGAACTACAACCCTATTGTCTTCATGAATGAGTGAAAATTAAATGCTCACAATGAATCTGAGAATTTATTCTGTTCTTCAGACAGGAGATCTATGAATCTACTAACACATAACCCTCAGTGAACCATCTGAAAAGACCAGCAGACAGCTGATGAGACTCATCATGGCCTGCTCATGTACTGACTGAGAAAGTCCTTGAACATCCAGCTTTACTAAACACCATAATACTGATGTTAGATCAGCATAAAGCAGCCTCTAAGAAGGGGCATGCTAACTGCCCTACACTGCTCTTTTCACTGGGGTTCATGCGAGATGGTCAGTATTAGTGATGTACAGGTGAATAAGGTTAATTTGTAGCCTGTTGAATTCATCATCGGTCTGTCTGTGTCTGTCTGTCTCTCTGTTTGTTTGCCTGTCTGTCTGTAAAATGTGTTCTTTCCTCACCAACACATTGTAACAAACATGCATAGAGTCTTACTGTTGTCTATAATATATTCAACATAAAGATGTTTTTCTGGGCCCCAGTATTCCCAACTAACTAACATTTCCAAATGCAGGAGTGGAGCAGGTGGCGCTGAGCACAGAGAGAGAAGAGTGACCCTGGGTCACAGCACAATGACTTCTGACCTTTGAGTCCACGAGTCCACTCAAACCACAGAGAGAAAGCTGATAAAGAATAATTGTAAATAAACTTCTGAAGTATGAAAAATAGGTTTAAAAAGTCACAACAAAAGCAGTAAGAGGGTTAACATGATGAGTGAACAGAACAAAGCCAGTGATCGGATTAGCACAGTTAGCACAGTGCTACTGGTGTCTCTACAGGGCCTGTACCCTTGTGAGGGGGGAGTGTGCTGGAGCACCTGGAAGAAACAAACACACACACAAATATACATGCAAGAGCACAAAGACTGATCAGAGAACAGCATGTGACTGCATGTGGGCTGCAGCGAGGCCAGAGGGGTGATGCAGTCCTGAAAACTGACCATGAAATGATGATGTAACACCCATGAGGGGAAACAAAAACAGCATGTTTTGCACACAGCACCAGACTGCAGCGAGTCTAGATGTGAACCTGAAGTTAACACTTTGCTGCTCCCTCAGACGCAGGCAAACCCGGCAGACGTACCTTTATGGAAGATGGTGACGGCCTCCTCGGTGAGGGCAGGTCCAGGCCCCATCTGCGTTGTGGCACTAAAGTAAAACTTGTAGCGTGTGCTGTGCTTGAGGTTGTGCAGCGTAATGCTGCTGTGATTGGACGGGAGGTCCAGCTCCTCCAACAGGCCTACATCACTACTGCTGTTCACTGCAGTGGCAGGAAAAAGGGGCAAGTCATGACATTTTACCCAATCATCTGCTGTTTCTCTATAAACTAGCACGCCAAAATAATCAACAGTGCTCAAGCTAAAGATTGGTTAGGGTTAGGAGGATTTATCAGTTAAAATCAAAGACAAACAAACACGTAGAAAACACTAAAGAATGATCACATTCAAAGCACTTGTAAATATCTAAGACAAAACATGCATAAAGAGATTGAACTCTAACTGTCTTCAGCTTCTCAAAATAACATCAGCAGTCAAACAAAATAGATGTAAAAAGTTTGTCTCAGAAGTTGGGCTCCACCCACCCGTCTGATATCTGAGGGTGTATCCGGTGAGTCTGCCGTTCCTCTCATGAGGTGGACCCCACTCCAGCGTCAGAGACTCCAGATCAGAACCGACCACCCTGAAGTACGATGGCAAACCTGGAACTGGACCAGAGCACAACACGCATCTTAACCATGTTTTCATATCATAGGACATAATGTTAGTGAAACGTTTAAAGCCATCCAATGTCAGACATCACACTGGCTCACCACCCTCAGGGGTCTCGAAGTGCTGTGTAGGGCTAGCTGGACCCTCCCCTCGCCCGTTAAATGCTGTCACGTGTATACTGTAGACGCTGTATGGGTGCAGGCTGGCCAGGGTACCCCTGGTTCTGTTGGGACTGAAGGTTTCAGTCTTGAGGTTGCTGTGATGAGAGTTGTGTCTGTGTAGACTTCTTTCACGTCGATAATTAATCTAAACATGTTCAACAACATCTACATGAGCCTTAAAGGGGATAGTTAGCAAACTAGTTAAACTAATAAAGACAGTGTCCAAACCAACATCCCAATAATTACATTATAGTTGTGATGATTTTACTGCCAATAGAAAAGTCATCCACTTAAGGAATAATGAGATTTAGTGTGTGGTTTAAAGTATGTGTCATTAAACCTGTTTCTTCTCTCAGAACTCAGTGGCATTTTTCATGTTTTTAAGCAAAATATATATTTTGGTCAATCGAATCACATGACGAGACAGACACATTACCGTCTACACCTGGTGTTTTCCTGTTTACATCTGTCTCTTTTGTTTGCAAAATTAAGCAAAAAAGAAAGAGGAAAACAGCTATGTTTGTTTCAGCAACAATAATCTCAAGACCCCACCAAACACTGTGGGTTTACACTAGAAGTTAGGACTGGTGGAAAAACAGGTCCATAGGAGTGTCTACACTGTTTGATTTGAGAAAGATGGATTGAGTTTGTAAAACATATTTAAATAAACACTGATCTTCTGAAAGCTCAAATGATCTGTACCTTATAGCCCTGCAGACGACCTCGCACAAATTTGTGAGGTACTGGTCTCCAGTGGACCTCCGCCAGCGTGCAGTTCAGAACCTGAACCCGGACATTATCTGGTGCTGCTGATGGAACTGCACAAATGCATGCTGGGAATTGACAAGTATTCTGACAGACATCGGTCCAGTGTTTTGACAGCTTTGAAACCACATACATTCAGTCATACAACAATAAAAAGTGAGTTTGTCACTTACAATCCTCGCCTGAATGTCCAATAACAACTGCAGGTTTGGGCCCGTGCCCGTAATCGTTCAGCGCTTGGACCATCACCTCATAGGGAACAAAAGTGGGTGTCCCCGACACCACAAATTTAGTCACGTTGTCCACAGTGACAGACATCCACTCTGTCTCGATGTCCTGTTGACGCCACATGACCTTATACCTGAGTCCAGGGCCATTGGACTGCAGAGACGTCAGGGGCTGAGAAACACAAACACTGTGTTACAGTCCATATACTGACACCCTAAACTGCCCATCAAACTGCTGTGACTACTGACACACCTGTGCGCTAGTGGTCTGGATGACTAATCATTTCAATTATCAATTAAAATCACTCTGGTCAGTAACTGACGGGTTACTGTTCTGCAGGTCTGTTCTGATTGGATTGCAGACTGCACAGACATTGAAGATTAAATAAAAATAATATAATACAACTAGAATATCAAAATAAACAGATTTACAGACATTTAAAAGAAGAGAAAACACTTGTCCTGTCTTTTGTTATAGATGGTCAAAGGACGTGCCTCCAATCAGGCTGTGCAGTGTGAGTACATGTGCTTCAGTATGTGTTAGTTTTGCTGTAGTAAAACAGCTGCTGTCTCACCTTCCATGTTATGAGCAGATTGTCGTGTTCTGTGCCCATAGCTTTAACATCACTGGGTTTCTCATCAGGGGCTAACAGAAACCAAACCAGAGAGCCACGATTACAAACACAGAATGAATAAGCACACGATGAGTGCGAGTTCTGGTAACCACCTGCAGGTTTGGTTCTGTACTGCCGCGAGGGAACGCTGGGCTGACTGTAGCCCACATCACTGAGCGCCAGCACTCTGAAACTGTAGTGGACATACGGAGAGAGTTTGAGATGGGCCGTGGTCTTTGTCCCAGGAACCTCAGTCAGATTGTGCCACACTCCACTGTGATGAAGAGCATCTTCATACTGAATCAGAAACTCTGGATTTAAAACAGACAGAGATAAAGACAGCATTCCTGTAGCTCAACTAGAAAAACACAAGACCAGCAACACCAGGGTCACAGGTTTGAGTCTATATTGATAAAATGAAGCAGCTACTGTATGTGTACAGTAAGTTGTTTTTGGATAAATGAATAAATGCCAAACGCACAAACAAAACGATCATCTGCATGTTAGCCAACGTTTTGTTTTAACTACAAACTACCATTTCAAAGAAGCTTCCCCTGCATAGCTAAATACAGACTGATAAACAGGAAGTGTGAAGCAGCTGACCCATGTGAGCTGAGTAACAGGAGGTTGACATACTCTTGATGGGGCTGTTGTGCTCGTCTCCGGGGGTCCAGGTGAGCTGCACACTCCTGGAGTCTGGATCGGTCAGTTCCAGATCTGTGGGAGCATCTGGCTGCTCTAAAGAGCAGAAATCAGTGATCAACACAAACTCTCGAGTGACACGTCAAACTGCTTCCATCAACACATGCATTCCACTGAAACACAAGCCTGCACTGTGAACGTCTACAAAAATTATTCATATGCTCAAAAATAAAATGACATTTACACAGTGAGTCATGCATAATACTGCAGTTCATTCCACACAAGCATAAAAATCACTTCAGAAAAAATACATCCTACACATTCCTGTATCTAAAAATAAATAAATACAATTAATAAGATTAGTTAAAAAATAAATGAGATTCAAAACTAGAAAAAAATTTACTGAAATGTTGGTCCATTGGAAATTGATCAGATGACAAACACAATGAAAATGAACGATTAAAATGAAAAACAAAAAGTATGATTACACAACAGCATGCTTGACAAGCTGCATTATAAACTCACAAAAGCCCAGGGAATTATGGGATGTGGTGCGTGTTTACCGTGGCTTAAAGCAGGAGTGGGTGTGGCTTTTGAGTAGGTGGGGTCAGAGGGAGTGAGGAAGTGTTAGTTTACAGACCATCTGCTAATGTCACTAATATTTTTTACTTAATACATTTTCTCTGTATCTCCACAGTAACACTATACCGGCAGTATGTAAAAACTTGTGAATTTCTCTGCTAAGCTTGCCCATGCATTATAGAAAAACTCTAAATCCACCACATTATTTGTTATAAGTATATTGTATATTATACTGGTATAAAAAGTTGTTGATGGTTGTATATACACAGAGTGTAACCCATCAGCCAGAAGCTTTGGTCTTATGTTGATTTCTGGTGACTCATCAATTGGACACAGCTGTGAAACACTCACCAATCACAGTGAGCAGAGCGCTGGCTGAGTCCTCATCCAGTGTTGTGTTTACAATACATTTGTAGAGACCCGAGTCATTCTCCATCACGTCTGTGATGCTCAGACTGTCTGAATCCACTCTGAACCTGAGATCAAGATGAGTTCAGGATTTCAGTTAATGAACCTGAGACGCAGAGATCAGACTAAAAGGTCAGACTCAGAGATCAGATTTAGGAAACTCAAAGTCATCCTCAGACTGATCTGATCTCAGATACATTCATCTTCTTTCTGATGGAAATTAGGGTTAGTCTTGCAGACTGAAGATTGTGGAGTCTCAGTTCTGAACATCTGCTGATAATGTTACTCATTTGAGAGTGAATCTTGTGAAAGTGTCCAGGTGACTTCATTTTTATTAATAGTACTTTTTTTTTATTTGAGAGAGAAATGTGCTTAAATATGATAAAATAATGGTCCTAACTGGGTTTAAAACATGTTTTTTCTTAAATATATATTTATGCTAGTATGTTCTGAACAGGTTTTTTAAGGTCCCAAAGCAGCTGAGATATAAATGTGTCCACCTCTCATCATCTGGTAGCTCCCCTTTGTCTTTCATCCACATCACTGTGGGCACGAGGGAAGGGTCGTGCTTCACTTTACACTCAAACACCACGTCACTGCTCCTCTGGACCACCCTGTACTCCGGTGGTCTCAGGATACGGGTGGGTTCTGAGGAGATTAGATAAAACATGAGCTCAAGACCTCACAACTCATCTGCTTACACACAGCATGTCTTGCAACCTATGATCTAGCAACAAGACTTTATATTAAATGTATATAAATGTGTAAGAGACAGCAGAGTTTAAGTTACTGTATATGTATGTATAAAAGACTGTAGAGTTTACGTTAATGTATGGGAATGTATAAAACACTGTAGGGTTTAAGTTAATTTATATGAATGTATAAGAGACAAAGGAGTTTGAATTAATGTAAGTGAATGCATAATAGACAACAGAGTTTAAGTTAATGTATGTAAATATATAAAAGACTGAACGGTTTTAGTTAATGGTGGTGAATGTATAAGAGACAGCAGGGTTTGAGTTAATGTATATGAGTGTATAAGAGACAGCAGGGTTTGAGTTAATGTATATGAGTGTATAAGAGACAGCAGGGTTTGAGTTAATGTATATGAGTGTATAAGAGATAGTTTAGATTTCGGGTGCTGTAATGGGTTATTAAGGAATAAAAATGATGTTTAGATGAAGTATCACAGTGCAAAGACACATCAGTTAACTACAGGACGATTTGAGGTTTTCTTTCTGACTCATGCTGCTGATGGGCATCAGTGCGTTTATTAGTGTTAGTGCAGATACATTCAGACTGAAAGCTGCTGTTGATGCCTGGATGAGTCTCCAGTTAATGCTCCTAATACAGGATGTTTCCTGTTGTGCTCTTCACACAGACACTTAACGTCAATGCACTTCCTTTAGACAGTGAAAAACATGCAAGCTAAGAGCTAAAGCCTTTTAACCTGATGCATGACGGAATATCTGGAGCCATAAAGACAAATATCCAAGGATGCATCTTTCAAATGTCAGTGTGAACTAAAACAGTGTCAACAGATAATCATTATCATCTACAATTATCTGGAAGAGTTAGAGCTACAGAGGGATAAACATTGACAGATAAAAGCTGAATCTCTCACCTTTGACCTCCAGGTAGACATGATTCTCTGAGATGCCCAGCGAGTTTCTGGCAACGCAGGTGTATTTGCCGCTGTTGTGGGTCTGCGTCACATGGATCTCCAGATTTCCATTTTTATGAATTACATAGGGGTCTCCCTCTAAAGTGCTGGAGCGACTGTCTTTAAACCTGCCAGAGTGAGAAAAACGAATTAAAGACTAATACAACTAGCAGTGCAAATAAAGTGAACACACACAATTTTCATGTTTTATAGGGGCCTTCCATAGACATAATGGTTTTTATACTGTACAAACTATATATTCTATCCTCTACTCTAAACTTTTTGCTCTTTCGGATTATCAAAAAAGCTAATTTTGTATGATTTATAAGCTGGTTTTCACATGGGAACCTAAAAAAGTTACTGGTATTTCTATACTTGTGGGGACATTTGGTCCCCATTTTGTAATGGAAACCAGGACACACATACACACACACATACAGTCTCACCATGTGACAGTGGGGACTGGAGAGCCAAACGACACACACTCCAGCAGAGCAGGTTTGTTCAGAATGACCTGATAGACTTTATTGGGTGGCGTAAGAACTCTGGGAGGCTCAGCTGAAACAAAAACATGATGATATAAATCATATCAAATCAAATAATTTTATAACAAAAATAATAGTAGTTCTACAGATCTTTCTGCAGACAATAATGGTTAGGTGTGATTTTGGGGTGAATGTGAGCCAGGCGTGTGGTGAACAGGTTTGGTGATTGAACTGTAGATGTTTGGGGTTTTGCTCTGTCAGACTCACCCAGAACATTGATGAAGGCATTGGACAGTAAATATCCATATTCATTAGAGGCATTACACTGGTAAACAGCACTAGAGCCGGTCTGAACCTCCGAGAATATGATGGTGTCGTCCTCCACTTTCCTGCTAGGATCTTTAGGAGCATCTGTTAAAAGAAACAGATCCAGCAGAACACCAAAGTGTGAGGATGAAATTTGTGTATAAATTCACAATGAATTGATATCAGTTTCACAACAGATTCACATCATGAGTAAGTGTGAACATGATAAAACACACTGATGTGGAGACAGTATCTCACTCTCTATTGGGACTCCGTTCATGAACCAACTAATGGTCGGTTTGGGGTGACCTCCTGCCCGGCAGGTTATCACGCCTGTCTCCAGTGGAGCTAGAACAAGATTTTTGGGAGCGCTGATCCAGTACGGAGTGGCTGAAATCAAAACACGCTCATATAAATATTCATTATGAAGTTCTAGATGTTTAAACACAGAGGAACTTTAACAGTATGTGTGTATCTGAAACATCAGGCAGAGAGAAAAATAAGAATGGAACAAACCAATTCTGTACACAACAACTACCATACTGTCAAATTGCAAAAATCAACAGAGAATCACTAGAGACTAAACAGAGAATCAGAGAAGAACAAGCAGAACAGGTGAGATGTTGTTCACCTTTGACAGCCACTCTGATGGTGTGCTGAACAGAGCCGTGGTGATTACTGGCCGTGCAGCAGTATTCTCCAGCATCTGCCTCAGAGACATCGGATATCCGCAGAGTCTTATGGAAGTTCAGGAAGTCCGCACGCATGCTGGGAATCTCACCACCCACTTTTTTCCAGGAGATCTCAGGAGTGGGACTGAAAGAGCCAATCACAAGACAGGAAACATTTATCATTCACAATGTAAGGTGAAGATGAAAGATGATACAATAAAATGAAAGATGAAATTGTTTGTTTTTGGAATATCGAATCATTCACAATTTGAAACAATCATTCACAATTTGAAAAGTGCTATAGGAACTATACACAGCGAGACTGGAGTGTGTTTAAAGCCATGTTTTAAACAGACAGGAGAACTCACAGGCCCTCAGCGATACACTCCATCTCTAGAACGTTCCCTCTCAGAATCAGTTTAGAACTGACAGCGTCTGTTGGGACCACGAAAGCAGGCGCTCTCTCGTCACCTGCTTCATCTAAAATGAAGACATTCATAATGACATCCTCATTCAAACACGCTCATGTTGGTCATGTAAACAAGTTAACACACTTATTATTGTTTATGTTGTCGCTGCATGTCATTATATTATTTAGAAACTCAACAAATTAGCGTTCAGAACAACCTTAATCAAGAATAAGTGAGATCAATGTCTCCTAGCAACAGCCAACAGCGTCTACTTTGCATTTAAAACATCTGTTCCTCTATAATTCAATATTAAGAAATAAAATGTTCAAAAAATACCACAGAAATGAAAAGATGAATGAACACACAGTAAAACATGAAGTCAAGTTTCAGCAGAAAGGTATGAAGAGATGAACAGAAAAGACAAAGAGACAGTGAGAGCTGATGTAGATTTTCACTGTTATAAACACACAGAAACAAATACAAAAAACATTACCTACATGTCTTTCAACAATTCAGAGAAAAGCTTTGGTTATAAACGTTTTGTTCAGGCATTAGGGCTTTAAAGATTTTGTTATATTATGAATTTAACCTAGGACTATGAATGCCTGAATGCTTTTAGAATGCGATTTTTACATTTCAAAAATAAGGACGGAATCTTCATGAAACTATTCATTTAATTCTTACACTAGCAGATCTAGTTGCTGACATGTAAACTCAGGTTAACAGTGCTCAGTCATGCTAACAGTAGCTGGTGAACAAGTGATTTACTTCATAACTATAACACTGTATTGACCAATTAGCATCCAGGACCACAACTATACTTTTACAAATATAGAATATAGACTACCTAACTATAGACTATAAAAATAATATTTGACTTTCCATTTTGAATGTATATTCTTGATAAGAAAATAATGAAAATAATAAATTTGTCTGTCTGTGAGAGAGAAAAAGGCAAGCGCAGATCTGATTCCTATCAGTCAAAAGTTGTAATAAGAATATCTAACTGATAATTTATTGTACAATATTGATTAGTGTAAGGTGAAAGAAAACTGAGTTGACTGGGTGTTGGTAAACTGGCTTGACGTATTGGTCAATGAGAGGTTGGTTAATTTAGAGAGGAAGGAAAGTCACTAGGGGGCACCATCACTCACCACTAAACCGATCGGTTTCATTGAAAAAAGTTTCCATTGTGTCATTGATTGAATTCACTGAAAAACAACAAACAACAAATCAAATCCAATACATATCAATGTAAAATATCAGCTGACCGATGAACTGAATGTGATTGGCTGAGGAAGAAATTTTAAAACAAAGGCAAAATGGGCACATTTCTAAGAAAATGTGCGACTGAAGAGCTCCCATTGTCTGTTCAGACATTAAAATGATGAATGGAGGATTTTATTGATGTTTGAATCATCTGTAAACAATAGCGTTCATTCAGCACTACATCTGCAGTCAGCCACATAACTACAGGAAACAGACCCACAGACATCCTACAGATCTGCGTACATCTGCCCCAGCAGACAGAAAACACTCACTGTTTAGAACGCGCAAGCTGATTGGCTGCTTCTGCTGGATGGTCTGTGTGTGCGGGAACCGGGCATAGCAGATGTAATCGTTTCTGGAATCTTCTAACTGGACGTTAGAGAAGTAAAGATCTCCGTTCAGACCCTGAGAAACTCTCCGACTCTGAGGCAGCCGCTGAAAGTCTGGAGAAACACAAATGGACAGAGAGAAGTTAAAACACGACAGCAAACAGAAGAAAACTGATCCATCACAGCAGAGGAGGGAGAGTCAGTGTCAACATTTTTGAATGACTGTCCATTACAACAGAAAATCATTTCCACAGTTTCTCAGCCTTACAAGTAAGTTAGTGACAGCAGTGTCAACAGAAATAAACTGAAACGAAATAAACAGAAATAAGCAAAATGTTATTTTGATATCTGATATTCTGATATAAATCTGATATTTCCCTCCTTTTAGGGAAATTCTTATATGTAAAAACACTACAAACGTCTATGAAATGTCTCCATTTAGATGGAGTGTGTGGAGTGTGCTAGATGTGTGTGTGTGTCATGTTTTATCTTCATGAACACAAATCCTCACAAAGACGTAAAACCAAAACTGAGCTGTACTGACAACAGACTACAAGCCAACTTAAGATGACAGAAGATGATAGAAAAACACATGCGTGTGTGTGTGTCTTACTGTTGTCCATCCAGAAAACGATGGGTGGTGGGAGTCCAGCAGGGGGGCGACAATGCAGCACTAATGATTGTCCCTCTTGAGCGATGATTGGATTAATTCTCTCTTTAGACCACAGAGGTGATCCTGCAGAAAACAACCCAGAATCATCGAAGTCATCTATTAGAACACGACCATCACACCAGACACACTCAGCAGGACACAGCCTGTATCTCAAAACCCAGTCAGCTGTCTAACTAAGTAGCTCACACTCAGCCACACTTGTGAGCCTCAGCAGTGTTGCTAGACAGGTCAGAAGGTTCTGAGTTGGGGTTGATGGTGTCCGGTTCGTCACATGTAATACAAAGACTGCGGTGAGAATGAGGCGGACAGATCTACAACACTGAGCGATTCTAAGGGTCAGTCTGCTGTGGGGTCTGTCACATGCATCACACGCAAACGCTCACAATTACCTTCCAATATCAGATCTCTGATCACGCTAAACATGTCTTAACAACATAAAAACAACCATAATGAAGACGTTATTATGGTTATAATGTTCATTAAAAAAAGTAGATTCACAGATGGTGTTGGGAAATTCTCAACATCTGATTGGTTGAGAGTTCAGAGGGTCACATACTGGACTGGCGGATGATGATGTTGTTGGAGACAGCGGTCCCGAGCTCATTGCGAGCGGTACACTGATAAACACCCTCATATGCCTCGGCTTTCTCTCCTGAACTGATGTCGATCAGCAAAGTTCCTGAATGCGGTTTCATGATGACTTTCGGGTCTTTATCAATGTCAAAATGAATTTCGTTTCTGGTCCATGAGAAACTGTGGGAAAAATGAACGTGTGTGAACGTCATGTCAGGATCACACACACAATGTGATGTTTCAAACCATCAACCAGTAAAAATGCTAAAATCATAGCCAATCTAAACATGTTTAACATACATTAGATTCTTTATAGAACCAATGGGATTTCAATATGGGTAGAGTTACTCAGACAACAGGAGAAAGTAGTTTTGTTGCATTATTAGCTTTGTGTCTTTTCAAGACAAAATCTGACCAATCAACTGTGATGAAGAACTCTGTGACTCTATGTCTCTGTGAAGGAGGGTCTGCTCACATCTCACCTGGGGTGAGGTTTGCCTTTAGCCTCACAGTAAATGATGATGTTCTCACGTGGGTCGATGATGTAATCCTTTGGAGACTGATGTGTGATCGTGGGAGGCTGTGGCACTGCGGGTCACATGACACAAACCAATCAGAGATCACGCACAGCTCCTTGCAACAAAAAACATTTATCTATAGCAACACAGAGCCTTTTGCATGCAGATTTTAAACTGCTCAATATTTGTGTATCACATGCTGGAAACCTTCTGCTTCAAACACATCTGTCTGTCATTTATGTTCTGTTTTAATAATGTCAAATAAACACAAAATATAAAACCAACACAAAAAAACACAATAAATGCAGCCTCTACAAAGCATGCAAACAAAGCCACTGCACAAGAGCTACAACACAGTAACAAAAGAGCTAAATTCACAGCAAACCAACAGAAGAAAACCTTCATAAATCATGAAATTATTGCAGACAGGACAAACTTACATCCTTCCAGAATTCTGGCTAAAATCCCCATCAAATCAGAGACAGAAACACACAGACACAGGCAAGAGAACATTACATCACATCATCTGTGTGAAATCTGTGCTTGTGTGCTTTTTCCAGCACCATAATAAAAACATTTATAATGAGTTGGAGAAAAACATGAATCTAACAGAAGAAATGGACAATTAGAGCTTTGTACTGTAAAACATGTAAAATACACACACATAAACGCACTCAGACACACAAACACACCCACCCACACCAAGACTCGCACACACAAACCCAGTCACACACACACTCTTACAAACACACACACACACACATTACTGTAGGGGGTGAAAGCGCAGTAAGTTCAGGAACATTGAGAAACTGTAAGTTGCTATAACAAACATTATTGTGAGTTTAACGATGTGTTTGACTAAGAAATAAGAATCTAAGTCTCTTACAATATAGACAATATAGAAAACAAATCTATAACAGTGTTACAAACCAATCAGAAATCATCTCAAATGGTGGACCACAACAGCATGTATTAAAAAGTGACAGGGGAGTGTGTGTGTGATCACATACGGTCAAGGGGAACCTCCAGTGCTGTGATCATGTGGTGACCCAAGTAAATCAACAGCAGGGCGAAACAGCCAGCACTCGGCCTGTCCATCATCGGTGTGGACCAATGAGCCGCCTCTCTAGGGAGTTTAGTCCCACCTTCAACCACGATTAGGAAGACAACAGGTCAAGCACACATCCAATACTAAGAGAGAGAAAGAGAAAGAGAGTCTGTTGTCGTTCTCAGCTCAGTTAGTTTTCAGACAGCCTTATTTTCTATGTAGGACAGTTTAATACAACACTTCCACACAGGCCTTCATTTGCTCCACTAACACTTTTAAATTTAGCTTCAAAGTAGTCAGTGTGACACCTCAGACACCTACAGAGAGACAAAAAGACACACACATACAAAAAGGGAAAGACACACAGAGAGACAGGCGCACACACAGACTTTTAATATGCCGATGTTTCTCTTTGTCTGATGACATCACAACCCTCTGCCCTCTGCTATCTGTCCTCTGGGACATTATATATTTAGTAGCGGTTGGTAATTTATGCCTGGTTCAGGTGATCAGCCCATGTCTCCATCAAACAACTGTGAAATGAAACCATTTTCACTATATGTTTTTTATATATTTGCATTAGTAATTTACTCATCTCATAGAGACACTGTTGAACTGAATGACATACCTAAACATGTAGAATTGATTCTTGTTATTCTGAGTGTGTTTGTGTGTGTGTGTGAGTGTGTGTGTGTGTAATTCATACAGGAAATCAGGTTAAACTACAGTAAATAACTGGATCAGGAGTGATAGAGTCACACACACAACATTCATATTAATCAGGTTAAACTACAGTAAATAACTGGATCAGGA
>JAZGTK010011624.1:0-15465 GCA_036877625.1 Ambastaia sidthimunki | reverse complement strand
ATCCCAGGGAACACAAGTGCTGGTAAAAATGTATACCTTGAGTTCACTATAAGCTTTGGATAAAAGCATCTGCCAAATGAATAAAAATATAAATATGGCAGACTGGGGCTAGATGTCACACTTTTTACACTGGTAATTTCTCATGGTGAGTTTATTAAAAATCAAGTATCTGTATAGGCACATATGATGGCTTGCCTTATGTGGCACATTTTCTTCACTCAAGGTGCTTCCTGTTTGAGGATTGCTCCGCCCTGATTTATGACTGCGCAGATATTAGGTCATGTGACTTTGATCACATGGCAGTACAGCTTTGATTTGTTTATAATTTCACTGGTATTCATTGGTTTCGGGAAAGCCACACCCACTGAAGCTTAAGTGTCCCACATTAGGACAATTCACTATACTTTTAAAAATGCTTTTTAACTTTACACAGTACATTGAACACATGTTGTGTTGACCTTTTGTCACAATATCCCTCAGTGAGTGAGGCATGTTGTCACAATATAAAAAGTAAATTATCACAGTGGACACTTGAAATAAGTCATATATAGAGGCTAATATCAACCACTGTTTTGGAAAAACATCCACTGAAAAACTATAGTGCTATAAAACTAAAGAAATCACATTTAATTGGGCTTTTGACTCAAAACTTACTGAGATACATCTTGTGTGACAGCTGTTCGCTGTGCCCTATGCCCTGGACATGTTCTTGTCAGGTTTTGTGGGATAGAAGACCATTTAGGCACATATCTGCAGTTCTGCACTGCCTGTCCTGTTGTGCTTTATGAATATCCCGGCAATTTCATCGGGATAAAACAGATGGCGGACGTCTCGGTGAGATTGCTGCTCGTCTGTGCTTTAACCGAGTCGGATTTGCGAGACATCGGCGTAAGCTCTCTACAGCGGTGAGAAGCTTTCGTTGTAGTCGTATAACAATGCCCAAAGCCATACGGTAGGTATGCAACACACACGTGTGCTGCCCAAAAGCCGGTTGTGGGTTCGATCCCAGGGAACACAAGTGCTGATAAAAATGTATACCTTGAATTCACTGTAAGTTGCTTTGGATAAAAGTGTCTGCCAAATGAATAAATGTACCACTGATTGCTCCTGAGCCCCAAAAAGTCTTTAGATGTTTGAAACTAGGGCTGGGGGATGATATTTGTGGCAATACATCATTACGTAAATCACAAATATTCCATTAATTATTGCAATTGTTTTTGACTATTAAGTAAAAGTTTGCAGTCGTGAGTGTTAAGACGAGAAGTTTAATAATATCTCTGATTTAGGCTCTGATATAAAGTGGCAAAACTGTGTCATAGTTGGTAAGTTTGATTTAGTTAAAAATGTTTTTACGAAAAGACATTTTTAATCTGGCAAAACAGAAAAAACACCTATTCAATCATTTTTTTACACCACAAACGTAAATATTAAGATATATGACAAATATCATTAAAAAAGCTAAAAATATCAAGAATTTATTTTTAGCAACTGCTAGAGAATCTGGGCAGGATGTTAAGAAACAACAAACTGTGTCACATCAAGCTTTCACGTATTAAAACAAACCCTGCAGAGCAGTTCCTACATAGAGGTCTAAGCTGTTAAGATCCCATCGTATATTAATGGGACACAGGGCCTGTGTGTCATTAATGGCTGATCTCTGGTATAAGCTTGTTCCTTTGTGTTCTTACCAAGGGTCCATAAAGAAGAGGAAAACAACATTGCCATATCTGCCATATCTCTCGGGCTTAGCTGAGACGCTTTTCCATTGATTTTTCCAGCTTTAATGGATTGCATTGGAGCCCTCGTGATTCTGCATTAATATTTCATTACTTGTGTCTTCCATTTCCTGGCTTTAAGAGCCGGGCTAGCGTACAGCCAAGCGCTCTAGGCTAGTAGGAACCGAGTGACTCCCCCAAACACAGAGACCTGACCAAACCCAAGGGACAGAATTTGTGACCTTTGAATCGATCCAAGATGGCAGAAGAGGCAAAATAATTAGGTAATGAGATTTAAGGGTTAGTTCACACAGGACTGACCATTCTGAAATCACTTATCTCTGACTACTGAAATCCAGCGCTGTTTTTGTGCTTTATCCTGCAAATCCAAAAAAATAATTTTTGAAGAATGTTCACGTAGCCTGCCAAGCTTCGAAAAGGACAGAAAGTACCATAAAAACAGTCCTTACCGTGTTTGCTGTATTCCAGACCTTCTGAAGATGTAAGAGATTTGCTTTGTGTGAGAAAAGACTGAAAGTGAAGTTCACTGAAAATCTTCAGGTCTCAAATCAAATACTGTGACTTTTACTCATGAACAAGCCTGAATTTTAATCTGTTCTCACAAAAGTTGCTTGCGTTTTCTTTCAAGAGTAAAAGTCTGTTTCCACATGCCTTTAACCAAATCACTGAACAGTGAACAAAATTATTTTTGTTCTGCAATTGAATTAGGCTTGTGTGTGGGCTTGCAAATAAATAACTTAGTTTGACTTCTTTGAGATCTCGGTTATGTAAATGTTTCATGTCCCAGAATGCACTGCAGGAAAAATCTGTTCCACCATTACTGTGACATTTTTTAGTTGGAGAAATAAACACCACATCTTACAGTTTGAATTAATATTATGTTACTGGGTTGAGATGAATCGTGAACAATAATGTATTTGGTGTGCAACAACGCAAACTAAAGCGATCAGACATATGCAGGTCAGACGGACTGCTGGCTCAGCACACCGTGGAAAGATGCTTTTCTAAAAACTAAAAAAAACCTTTCAAGTGCTGCTTCAAAGATCCGTCAATGTCAATAAAGAAAAAGGCATATGCGACAAATAGTTTGGAGTTGAGTTTTCTGTGCCTTGGAAATTAAATGAGCTTTGAAAACATTAAAGCATTTTCAGTTTGTTTAATCTAAATGATGCAGTTAATATTTCTTCAAAATTAAAAATGAGAAACATTTACACACTTGAACATTATACGTAACAGATAAAAATGTTTATTAAACAGCTCTTTGAAATTCTTGATTCTGATTGGTCCATTACTGCATTCCATTGTAAAATATTTTCGTATAATGACTGCTGAACTATTCAACTGGGCATTTACATATAGTTGTGCTAGTTCCTCGTCTATCACCACTAATTTAATTTACGTTTATTTGGAAAGTAGCCGTCAAATAAGCAGGATACAGTTATAAATAGAATCACAAAACAAACCAGTTACTTTAAACCTATTACATAACTAATGCATACTGATTAGTAACTAATGTAAATGAGTACCTGACAAGAAATTTGTATTAGATACAATAAAAAAACATCTAAACATAATGTACATCATTTCTACTGTTACAAACATCCTTCATTGCCAGTGAAAAGAGTGGACATTTATGTTTTATTACTACCATTAAATTACAAATGCATGTCTTAGAATTATTTATTCACGAGAAAAATGTTAAAGCAAAGCTTGCTTTTTAAACTTCTTCAATTAGCCAAATACAGAGTTTCAATTATTTGTGCTACTAACACTTTAAACAAAGGCAATTTAAAAATGACAGCAATATGATGGCAACCAGTCACAACATCATTTTCCCTTGCATAAAAATATACATTTTATTAACCAATCAGAATCAAGTTTTCCACAGAGCAGTGTTAATATAAAACCAAGCATTAAAATAAAAATCTATATTTGAGACACAAATGTATGATGACTATAAATACACTGACTAATGCTCTGTTAAGCATTATTTAATTTATTAATAAGCGCATTTTAAACTTGGACTCCCATTAAGACCTTCTACTGTTTATATGAAGCCTAAATATAACATTAAAATAGACCATCAGAACAGTCAGTGAGCTGTTTAAATGACAGCAGATGTGGGCTAGCAGACATGCAAACAGAAAATCCACTACAAATGCCCGGATTCAGTCCATTAAGTGACTCTGAGGTCTTTTAGAGGAAGATCTGACAGCAACCTGATCGGTTCAAATTCACTCATTCTGACGTTGACGAATGAGCCAATTAATAGTCTCTGGTACAGTTACTACATCCTCTATTATTAAGAAAATGCGGCAACAATAAGAAACGCCAGAGCCAATTTTATGGCATACGTGTAGTATTATATATTTAACAGCATTAAATGTCACATGCAAACTAGTTCATTTGCATACTGGCACGGGGTGAAACAAAATGAAGACTGTGTTCAAGTCTGTGTTAAATGCGGCAATAATGTTTTAGTGCTTATTATGCAGTGCAGCGACTGTTTTCCCTGGAGCAACTTCCCATTTGCACAGCAGGAATCCGTTGGATTCATTTGTCGAGTTAAAAACCTTGTTTTTACTTTGACTACACTTCCATCTAGTGGTTGTTAGAAGCACTGCTGCCTCACTTGAACTCGGGAATTTTTTCCTGTATATAAAGGATGCGGTTGCCTGGTTACCGCTTTAACCTTTACAACTTGTTCTAGAGGCTGTGATGGAGAGGTAACTATGGAGACAAGACATATTGCTTAGAGATATTAAATCACGTTTTCTGTCATTCATCTCACAGTGAAAACGCATCTGATGCCTTTGTCAGTATAACGTTAAATAAACTGCAGTTATTTTGAAATAAGGACCAGAAGTCAGATTTAAAACAGGAACATGAATTGTTTACTTACATTGTGTCATACATGATTTGCATACAGACAGAAAAGGAAGTATAACAAAAAAGTAAAGATTAAAAAAGGGATATTATAATGAAACATAAAAAACAAAGACTGTTCAGTGCAAAGGTTGTAGTGTTTGCAGGTGGATTTTCAAACACCAATAATAACTAAAATCTGAAAATAACACTTGATTTAGGGTTGTAACATCACTATAAAACTGAAATCACTGGACATTTTATAACTCTTACAATAGCACTTTTTAAAGTGTGTTGGTTTACTGGTTTAAAATGACTTGGCAAGCAGTCGATAAACAGATAAGGCATAAAAAGACATTCCTGCAACACAAACTGTAGTGTCTGTAACGTTTAGAAACGTTAGTGTATTTGGATAGGTACAGTACTTGATCAGTGAGTCAGACGGATGGTCACATGACCTTGTTAGTGCTGCGGGTGCATATTTAAAACACAATGAAGATGCAGTGGGCTCAAAAACAGTTTGTGAATTTCATTTTCTGGAACATACCTGATGTTTTACATGTTTAAAGAGGTAGATGCAATCAGTTATGACCCAAATGTCTAACCTGACCTGTTCATACTGCCTTCTGCTTCTGCAAAAACAGAAAAACCAGATTAACCAAAACCAGTTAATGTAAACAGACAAATGGATGTGATATGGGAGGGGTGACCTGTATGATCAGTGTGTTACAGTAAACAGCGATAAACAAATTTTCTATTTTATGTAATCGGCCTTGTTCATGGAACAAAAGCAGGACAAATATAATTGTAAAATATTTCTTATGCAAAACTGTTGCATTGAATCAAACGTTACAATTTACTTACGAATGATTTGCATGGACATTTGCTTTGCTCGTGTTTCATGAATGAGGCTCAGTATGTTTTCTACATATTACAGCAAATCTCTGGAGAGAAACTTGTGCATGCAACATTATAAAACACTTTTTTAAATAGGACACAATGAAAATGTAGAACACTGTTTAGTCAAAACTAATTTAAAACTGGCTGGTACGCTTATAAAAGCTTGTCTGGGGGATGGTATTTAGGATTTTCAAAACCTTTAAAGAAAGATGCACTTGATTGGTTTGAATTAAAAACACATCCACTTAAAATCAAAGGCATTATATCTGTGGATATAGAGTGAAATATAGAATTAAAGTGTTATGGTGAGTCTCTAACAACCACAATGACCAGATGTTCCTCCTCAAGTTTTCCAAGAGTTTTCAGAGCAGTCTGGAGATACTGCTGGGAGAAGTCACAGGGCGGAAAAGCGTATAGCATGCCCCCCATCTCTCTCTCTTTGGGGCCACCAAGGGGCAGACCGATGACCCCAGCTGCCTGCTTGTTCCTGAGGTAAGTCACCAGGTTTCGGAGTAGGCGCTGTTGAAGGCCCGGTTCTGGAGGTGGAGCGTCACGGTCCACGTGCCCCTGCACTGCAAGAAGGACAGCGTAACCATCCGGGCTGCCTAGTTTGATGCGACGAGTCACCTCGTCCAGTTTGGGCTGATCCAGCCTCAACCGTTGAGCAATTTTAAGCTGTGTGATCTTGGAACCACCTGCCTGATTGTCCCTCATGAGGGAGTGGAGAAAGCTAGCGCCCCCTTCAAGCATGTGCATGTTAGTGGGAAAACAACTGTTTTTAAGAACAAGAGAACCGTGCCACACACGGCTCAGAGTTTGCGCATATTCAGAGAGTGTGCTTGGCTTTTTGGAGTCTAATTTGGACTTGTCTGTCTGCGAGTCTGGGTCACTTTCACTTTTGCGGTGGTTACGATCATGCTCCCCGTCCTTCCTTAAATGTGAGGAATCATCCTGTGAGTGACGTTCGTCACTGGTGTGTCTGCTGATGTCAGGAGTGTGATCAAGGGGTTCAGAGGTGGAGTCTGGAAGTCGACCACGGCCCCGGTCTGGGCTGTCCTCAGGGGTGGAGGGGGCTCCTGCCCGGAGCTTTGACCTTCCACACTCTTCTCCGGGCCGCTCAACAGGGCTGACGCTTCTGCGTTTGCGACGCTCCTCCCAGTTTTTCCCAAGTCCGCGTTCCAGTTCTCGTTCCTTTAGCCAGCGCTCCCTGCTGCGACTACGACTGCGCTGCCTCGCTCGCCCAAACGCATCCGGGTTCGCCCTCCGCTCCACCCCTTTCGGCGGACTCCATTCTCGGTCGGAAAGGCGTTCTCTTTCTCTCTCTGCAAACAGAGGATGGGAGGGTGAACGAGCTCTTGCTCTCAGCTCTCTTTCTAAGCTACGGTGACGTCCGTAATCTTCAGCCAGGATATCATAATGAGGAGGGGGGAGCAGAGGAGGCTGGTACTGCTGAGGATACGCCCTGGTCTCCTCCGCCTTAGCAAAATCCACACGCAGCCTGCGGTTTGGGCCCCCCAGTGGAAAGCCACGCATTTGTGCACAAGCAGCTTGGGCTGCATCCAGGCTCTCGTAATGAATGTAAGCAAAATTATCTCCTTTTACATAGTCTATGGTGCGAATACTGCCAAAGCGATCAAACTCGCGGGCTAGAGCAGCCAGTGAGGTGTTGGGGCCAAGTCCTCCCACCCACAGCCGCGTTGTGGGATTAGCCTTCCCGTAGCCAATTTTAATTGGGTTTCCGTTAATCATACGTCCCTGCATGGCCACTTTTGCTCGATGAGCCATATCCAAGTTCTGAAATTTGAGAAAAGCATAAGCGCCCCCCTGTCCACGGGCCGGGCGCTTGATAACAACTTCTTCAATAATTCCATACTTGTCAAACCCTTGTCGTAGCTCCACCTCTGAAATATTATGATCCAAGTTGCCAATGAATAAATTCCTGGTGGCTCTCTGATCGTCCTCTGGTTTTAAGTCCTCCTCAGGAAGCTGATACGCATACAATCGACTCCTCTCCTCCAATGCACTATAATAATCCAAAACACGCTCCCTGCTGAGTCCAACACCATCAACATAATGCCTGGGTCTCACGTCTCTTAGGGCACTAACTCCAGCACCCGGGGAAAGGGATCGCTGTTTGTATGGGTGAGCGGCACCGTGCACGGACAAGTAACTTGCGTCGGGGGGCGTGCAGCTGCGACGTCGCATGTACATGGGTTCGACTTTGACCGGACGATCATACAGCACCAGCCTGGTTTTGGCGTGGCGCGCCTCTCGCGCGTTCTCCGTGTGCCTGAAGTTAACGTAAGCGACTCGACCCAGTTCGGGCGTGTGAGAAAGCTTGATGCTCACGTCCCCGAACTTTTTAAACTCATGGAATAGTCCGTCCTCCACATGTTCGTCCGAAAGCTGCGACCCGAAGTTGCTGACAAGTAGCGTCTTGTATTCCAGCCGCGTACCCACCGTGTCTGCGGATGGGGTCTTGCCTTTGGAAAGGGCCGACGTGGTTCGGAGCGGGTCCCGACCCAGCAGACCCAGTTCATGATGCGGGCGGTGATGGAGACTCTCTCTTTCTTCCCGCACCCGCGGTTTTTCCCGCTCTCGGCTGCGGCTTCGTTTGTGGTAACTTCGGCTCTCGGCGAGAAGTAGCGCGAGCGGCGCGTTCGGTTCGCGCTCTCGTTCTCGCTCGCGGACGCGTTTGGCGAGCGTTCTGGACGGACTCGCGTCGCGTTCGGCCTGCCGCTTCATTTCACCAGTGATGCTCCTCCGCAAAAAATATAAAATCAGCTCTGAGGTAAAATCGCACGGCTGCAACAGACGGTGCGCATCCGTGAGGGGTGTTTTTGCTACCGTGTGCACGAATTAATAACCGGCTGGATATTTAATTATACTATTAAAAATAATGCAACAATTATTACCGTCCTTTGGCTGCATCTATTCCGCCATCTTGGACAAAAGGAATGTGCGCGCTCCCGCCGGAGGGCGGAGCCGTTGTTGACGTCAGCATGGATCGCATGACGACATGAGAATTATGGAAAATCAATATTGATTCCAAAAATAACATTCTGGGGGCACAAATTAGAAAATGTATATTTATATTATGTTGTAGATGTAATGTTGAAGAATATTAGTGTTTTGTATTAAATAACAGAAAAGCACAATGGCTGAAATACTGCACAGTATACTTCATGTTGCCCTTTTAAATTATGAAGTATGTGAAATAGTTAGGTTATACAGTTAGGTTATACATTTACACAGCTAGTTTCAGTATGAAATACTACATTAAATTAACTTAAATTGTGCCTAAAACATTTATATTCACAACAAAGGTGTAAAAAAATTAAATGTAAAAAAAGATAAGACAAACTTTTTCTCTTTTAATGAAAAAGACAATATAACCATATTAAACACATTTTTACAGCATAGTCCATTCAAATCATTCAATTGAAAGGCAAGACTATCCTCATATGCTTCATACAATAGGTCAACTATGAAAGCCCATCCCCTCAAAAAACAAGTATTTATATAAATCAAACTATGCAAAGTGTGTCTGAACATTAACCATAATATCAGGAGGTAAACGCAGGTGGTCGTAGACCTTAGTGAAGCTTGCCTGTGTTAAATCATAAGTTAAAAGTTGTATTTGCATGAAAATGTTTGGCTGTGAATTTTTGATGTTTACCCCAGGAGAACATGGTAAAGTGACAGCACAATGCAAACCCCAAGTTAGGTGGTCAGCTAGTTGCACGTCGCAGATCTTCCACCCTGAAAGTCTCTTGGTCACATATTTCTGTATGTTTAAAGATCTGTCCGTGCCTTGGCTGCGTTAGGGGCATATTTGGGCATGAGTTCATTGATTTTGCGGATGAAGTCGGATTTCTCCGCACAGCCTTTGCAGGATTCTCCCCATTCTTCCAAAATCTTCTTCAAGTCTTTCACTTTCAGCTTCTTCAGGTCGACGGAGGTCAGGTCAACTTGTTTATCTAGAAGAAAGAAAACATCAGTTATGACATTGACATCAATGATTGATTAAACCCAATAAAACTTCATGACAAGAAAACATCACAAGAAAGACTTTTGAGTCTGACAAACAATTAAAAACCTGAAATGCATGATTCTAAGTAGTATCAGTTTAAACCAGAATTTGGCAACATGGTCACACGGTAATCATTAATATTGAATTTATTTATTTAGTTTAGTTAATAGCTCAACTTGTACAGCATACAGCTAGTTGTTGTATTTGGATTAAAAGCCAAAAAAAAACTGCCAATGCATAAAATGTAACATCCTTGAATTTGCATGTCAAACTTGCAGAAAAAATACTTCCTCATTATCACTCAGCTTGTTTAATTTAGTTATAAACTGTACGGAAGACAAACGCTACACCTTAACCCAGCAGCGAGTCCATTTTATCTGTGTACATTATATCTACATTATACGTCCTCAGCTGTGACTACATTTACAATATAGCATAGCCTTACACATCATTGCTTAAGGAACATTCACTGTTGTTTCATTGTTATATATTTTTACAGACCACATTCAGGGTGGGCCAGTAATAGTGATGGGGCAATACATCAGCCAAGCTGATTGGACAATTTTGAGGCCAATTAGAGTTACAGATGTACAATAACACCATGTTGGTCATCATTGAATTACATATTAAATCAGCCACCAGCCTTCTTAGTTCAGTGATTCCAAACACCCATTTTCTTAATATACTAACATATAGCAATTCATTAAAACAACAGTAAATCATTTGTTTATGCAAATTAACTTTTCAACCTACCATATTTCAGTTCACAGATTTGACTGTCCTTCTTTTTGAGTTTTTCACAGATCTTTTCCACTGGCACATGATAACTCATTGGTTTGGAAACCTCATTGGTAATTTTTGTAGCTGCATCACTTGTGGCACCTATATAATAACACTTTATACACACAAAAACAAAACGAAGAACAAAATGAAGTATAAACAAACAGAAATAATAAACAAGAAGAAAACATACAGAAAGACACTTACCAAGCGGTTTTCTTTCCCTTTGGCCTCTTTGCAAAATTTCAGAAGAGCTTGTTCGATGATGTCACTGTTGAATTTAACATCGTTGTCTTTTAGTGACTGGTGAAATCGTTCCAGAAAACCCACACAAACTACAACGTCAAAACATAAAAATATTAATATTTATCACACTCATGAAATGTTACTACTCACATTAGTAACATTTCCCATGAAATTTGATTTATTGACAAAACAGGCATCATGGGCAAAAACTTTTATAACACACTGCGTTCTACTTTCATGATTTTGCAGGCATGAAACACAAGTTATCAGTCCAATTTATTCTTGAAATTATTATAATTACTGTATGTTATCAATCTGCTTTAATGAGACCAACAGGTTATTTTAGGAGGTGTGTCATAACACTGTTATCATAATGTGTTTATTTAACATACAGTGCTTCATGAAAATAAAGATCTATAGATAAGGGTCTCATTGATAAACTAGATTAAGGTGTCTACTGTCTAGATTAAGGACAAGCGCACAAAATAACACAAATACATGTTCTAAAACTGCTACAAACGCAATATGTATGTATGTGTGTGTATGTACTTGTGTTTGTATGTACAAAATACTAATATAACCTAAACATAGTATAGACATAATAAGAAGTTACTGACGCATAGAAAGACGTAAAAATAATAAATAAGTGAACTAAATATACCAAATAAACTAAAATCAACAATCAGATCAGAGATGCTACTGACACGCAAACACATGAGCGCATTAAACAAACTCACCTTCACATTCTCCATCTTTCAGCGCATCACTGCCGCTCGGCAACAGCGCCAACGCCAGCGCCACAGAGATCCCACCTAAACATAACATCGTAAAAGCAAACAGACGTGCCTAACTACTTAAATATGATATGAAAAGTCGGACTATATCTTGTCCGATCACTAAACACACCGGTTCAACAGCACGGAATGAAGCGATTCAACACTGCTTCCTATCGAAAGAACCCGCCCTCTCTCACATCCTATTGGTTAATGGTACACTCTTCACGTTCCTATTGGCTGAGCTATGACGTCACACCACGCATTGCCGCTTGACTGGACGCGAAGTGTTCATCCAGGGTGTGAGTCCAGTTGGCGGCTTCTGATTGGTTATAAGGGTAAACGCGGTTTGATGACGCGTACTTTGAACAAGTGCCATAGTCTTGTAGTTTGCGGTGGTCTGATGACGCTTATCATTTCTTATATAGTGTCTTGCATTATATAGATGCATAGTGTGCAAAACAAGACATTACTTAAATATAAATAACTACTTGAGTTATTATTAGAGCATAATATTGGCTTAAATGTATTTTTTCAATTTCCGTATTTCTGCATTTATTTACTTACACTCAAGTAATTTCTCGTCCTTCATAGCAGAGACGCGCTTTTTTCCATAATATGCAAAATGAATATGCAAAATCGTACAGATAAAATCCATTTACAGATAAGCATTATGCTAGCTAAATTTTCAATATTATAAAAGTCCTTGCACAGGTGAACATTTTGAATATATATGTGCTTAAATTGTACACGAAATATATTGCTGTATTTAAAGTGCAGCACATGACGCACACAAATTTTTGTTTTACTAATGTTGCATCATTGCTCTTGTAATTACACTAAATCACTACTTTGCCTCATGCATTACCTCACACTTTGGGTAAATGGCCCTACTAGTTTTCTTAATATATGACTACATGTCGCCCCATTTATATAAAATATAAAAAAAATAATAATCTTCATTTATACCGTAATAAATTAAACAACATTTTCGTAATTCCATGGTACCTTAAGTTATTCTTACTACGCGATACACTGACCACTAGGGTGGGCTGTTACATAAGAAGCTTTTATAAATTGTCACTGTGTAAGATTTCAGCCTAAAGTACAACAAATGTTGTGTTAATAATCGTTATGCACTTTTAAACATCCTGATGTCTGTTTACTATAAAAAAAATTGTATTGTAGGTTAAAAAAGTCGCAAAATTCAATAATACTTGAATCATACTTTCAAAGAAAAGACAAACAAATATCAGTTGATAAAACATTATCTTTAATATTAGCCATTATTAATGAATTACACGTCACAGCGGTTAAGTGAGTAGGAAAAGTGTATTTACATCTAAAATCCACATCACATTTATTCATGCTAGCACAATATATACAGAAAAATACTTTGAGAATACTTGTACAAAGGTTTTCATATTTCTGCATGGTAAAACGTAACTTTCTCTCGATTTCGATGCAAAATACACAAAATAACTGTAGTGATTAGCCATAGATTTTTTTTTCTTGTTTACTTGTTTGCATTTAGTTTTAAAAACACATTTACATCAGAAAGTACAAGGCAAACAATTAATCTCGGGTCTATACATGATTTGTCCTTCTTAACCATATAAATACAAAGCTTTCAAAGGATTATATACACAAAATAAAGCCAGACATGGTGTGATACAAACTGTAATGCAGTAGTGTAGTTCCCATCTTTACTCCATTTTTCTGATGTACAAAGACAACAAATGTAATTTTTCCAGTGTAATAACTTTGCTTACCCATATCATCATCTTAAAATACCAGAAACCGTCAACGTCCAACATTTGTCAATTTATTTAACTTTTTCAATCATTATTTTAAGCAAAATACAGGAAAACCAATGCTTAATAAGCAAATCACACATAATGCTGTATATATGAACAGAATATTGATGCAATACTGAATTGTAGATTCAGGGCAACGTCATGTAAAAAATAAAACATCTCCCTCGGTCCAAATCTTGTCTGCCTCTACTCAGATATCAAACATGTAAAATATGTACAGTCATTTTTACATGGTGTTTTATGCCAAATGTGTAACCTTCAGTAAAAGAATGAGCCTTAACTGAATTTTTGATTATATGCTTAAATGTTTTCCTTATTTTATTGTTTCGCTTGGATATGCAAGCAAAATTATGTTGGCGAATGAATACAAAACACACGGTATCCGTCTGTCAGTATTTACATGCAAAGACGTAATAAGAAAACAATATTAAATATTAATGCTTTTAGTTCATTAGTGCTAATATTCACAGAATGGGCCGTCCCAGATATACGTCAGCAGTCTTACCTCTTACTTATATCACACTATCTTTGCATAGATTGCAGTTCCATCCCTGATCACTCAATATTTAATATATATAAAAATGTTCATATTAAAAATGATTAAACTGTATCAGTAACTATTAATAAGTCATCAGTAAACTCACGCATATATATGTCTTTGGAGACACTAATGCAACGTTTTTCTACCATCTTTAGCTATACCTTACTTAAGCTGGAAATGACATATGGGGTTTATGTTATGACTATAAGAGCAACAGATTTGAATGTTATTGGATGAATGATAAATTCCCACATTTACAGAAGTCCCTCTATTAAAACAATCATTTGTATTCACTTTGTTAGGCCATAATGTGATAAACTGGGCCATTAAGTTAACATGCACATCTCTCTGTAGGAAGAGTACAGTCTTCACATTACAAAAGCATCCAGATAAAAGCCTTACATTTCCTAAATACCATCCATTTGCCTTTAATATTCCTTAAGCCTGGGACTGTGGTGTATTTCATATGATGAACAGCCTGATTATATATGTTTGTGTTTGTATGCCCGATTTTTAAATATATAAATGATATTTTTCAAGTCAAAAACATATCCTCGTAATGAAGTATCTGAAAACAGGACCTGAAAACTGTATCATACGTGATAATTCAGAATCATATGAAAGATACCTTTCTAAAATGTCACAATCATTTTATGTCTCTAGAGAGGTTAGGACACTAAATCAAGGGCCATTCTTGCTTTCCTCGGGAAAATACAACTGAAATCTATTTCAGTCTTAATAGGTGTTAAGTGTTGCCAATTAACAGTGTCATGTGACATAAAATGTGACTTTCTAGTGAGGATGTGTAGATATACAAGCAAATTCTTCACCAGACCTTCCTTCTAGTGATACTATAACCACCAGTGTAAAGAACTGTACATAAAAATGAGCTTTTTAACAATGTTTGTACTTTCAAGTCACCAGAAATTGTTACGCAAACACCATCAGGAATCAAGTACGAATCGATCAGCAGCAAAAAGACTTTTCCCTAAGTCCCTAAACATCAGTACAAAATAAAACACACACATAAATCCTGCGTGCTTTTCAACCCTCCTAACCGTGTGATATAATATTCCATAGCGATATTTATAATCTAAGCAATATTTATTCTGTCTCTCAATATTATAATTTTACTTTACAATATTATTAAAGTCTTGAAATGTTATAGCAGCTCTATCTAAAAATATATATTTCTTTATGAAAACTGGGGAACGGAAATCAGATCTTAAAGAAACCCGCTGAGACCAAAAGCTGCTTTACCGTAGGGAGACATCTGTGAAATGGCTTTGATATAACAGCTCTTTGACTGTTGTGTTATTAGCGTAACGGAATAGTAATGTTCAGGCAGGCTGATTTGCTATTGCGCCGCGACAACATTGTGGGCGTAATGAGGCTTTGCGGAGATCGTAAAAGCCTCTTACTGTCAAATCAGCTCGGCTTCTCTCAGGAGAAACTTCTTACAAGATTGCAGGAGGTCGCAGTCATTCTGCTAAGTGTTTTTAGGCTGTTAATGAAGTGTTGGCATGTTATATCAAACGCTGTGTTAATACAAATACTTTTGAGGCGCTGACGTTGGATTGGGAGGTAAATATCCTGTCAGAGAAAATAAGCACGCTGAGACGATCTTCAAACATCTTCAAAGAACTCCAGTAATCCACTCGAATGACATCAAGAAGCCAGTTAATATAGTAATTCCATAGATGGTGGCTAAAAAAACGTTTGCCACTGCTAGCATGTTCTAACTTACTGTTAAAAAAATATGTGTAACTAATAA
>JAZGTK010011623.1:0-15468 GCA_036877625.1 Ambastaia sidthimunki | reverse complement strand
TGAACTATCCCTTGCAGCTGTAGAAAAGAAAGTCCTATATTTCAGTCTTAAACATCTGGATTCTTTTTAGTTCACTATAATAGTACTTGCATGAGTAAAAATAACTGCACAAACACACTACCACAAACAGCACTGGAATTATTTGACTGCCTGCCTCTAACAGTCATTAAAGAAACTGAAAGTAAACAGTGTTCAAAAATGAAAGTAAACATTTTCAAAAATGAAAGTAAACAGTGTTCAAAAATGAAAGTAAACAGTGTTCAAAAATGAAAGTAAACAGTGTTCAGTTTCCTATGTCTTAGGAGACAGAGGATAGAGTAACTCTTTAGATGACAACACCACCCGTTTACTCACCTGACACTATGACCCTGTACTCAGAACGCCTGGATGGAGGCCCATATCTGCCTCTTGGAGCTCCAACCCCACCACCACCTCCACCTCTTCCACCTCCTCTGCCACTCCTTGGGAACTCCACTCGGAGACGATAGCCATCATAGTCATAACCATCTCTTCCATATACAGCATCCTCCGCATCCCTAAAGAGAAACACAACAATCAGTTTATTTCGAGAAAAGGTGCATCTCAAAACCAGAATACACAGTTTATAAATGAACAATAATTTGTATAATGTGAACCGTTGATTGTTGAATTTATATCAAACACTAACTGATATAAATTAATTATGGCAACTTTACTGTTTGCTTGTTATGCCTTGGCTGTCAACTTTGCGCCATTTATATCAATGCAAAACAACATTTGTTCATACAGTTCGCATTTAAACTGTATCGTAACAACAATGTTAAGTAACAATGTTAAAGATATGTGTTATTCTTATTAACTTTTCGTTTATTAACAACAATGCAGGAATTCAATAATGCAGTCTGATCGCGTAGATACGGACAGGCTGTATTTGATTTACTCGGTTTGTGTGTTTACCTCGGATCTTCAAACTCCACAAAGGCAAAAGGCGGACCACCTCTTCTGTTTTTAAGGTCGATATCACGAATTGCCCCGTATTTATAAAACACGTCTTCCACGTCCTTGGTGCGAATATCTGGGGGTAAATTACCCACGTAAATCCGACAGTCGTTGTTTCCTGCAGGGCCTCGAATTACACCGCCAGACATATTTAATGGCAACAACTATTATGCTGATGCTGAAACAAACACAATCTTACTATTCCTTGTCTATACGTTGACCAGCTACAGTTTATTCTCAATGCTAGAGAAAAAACAAAGAATTCCTGACAATATGGCGCCGCGCCTTTCGCCACAACACACTCGCGCCTGCGCAGTGGTGCCACGTCGCGCGGAAGAATACACCTGACGTGATACGAGACTGACAGTATTGCGGAAGAGTTCCTAACCAGACATTTAAACAGAGATCCTATTTGTTTTCAATTTGCAGTCATGTACAATATAAATAAATTGTATAAATAATAATAATGTAATATAAATATATGGCTCTTTGCATTTGATATCATTTACATTCTATTATCAACGTTGAGTGATGTAAATTAACAAAACCATCCGATCCAAGACACACATCAACCCAAATAGTTCTAATTTTTTTTTTATAAAGAGCTCATGTTATTTTGCCCATTTTATTTAAAATGAAAAAAAAAACAAACAACATATACAGTAACAAAAATAAGCTGTATCCAGTGTTAATGTCAAAACAAAAAACTTACTACAAACTGCACTCATACAGGATCAATTAGTTCATTAAATATTTGAGCACATAATGCACCAATAAAATATACCCCAGAATTCACATTGTGAATAAAAAAACATTAACTTATTATGACAAATTGTGTTTAATTGATGACTCTGCTACACCCCTGGCATAATAAATGCCAATAAAATACACACATGCTGTCTTTTAATGAATTACGGCCCTAAATGTGCAACACACGCTTTGCAGGTGCAGCTGTCTGTGTGCATACACCAGATATATCCTGGTCTCAGTCATTTTTGGCTTGCTTTTCCGCTCGCTTCTTCCTAGCTTCACTCACAATTTTCAGCAGTGAGAGTACAATCGGAACACACATGGGTAGAAACAGAGGAATGTAGATAGCAAACTTCTGATCATCAGGAAAATAAAGAAGATGCAAAAGAGATGGATCGAAAAAGGCCCTTTCTGAAGCCAAAATGGCCTCCCTGCTGTACTGAAGAGCAAACGCCAGGTTCCCAGCTTCCAGCTCAGCAACAGCAGACTGCAGTGAGGTCACTGCGCTGGAGACCTGCAGGAAGTTACAGCAGATTGAGAATTCATTCATGATTGACATGTATGATTAACAGTTCACGTGTGTGTTGATCTCTCACCTGCTGTGCTATGTTGTCATTGATGACAATGTTTCCAATCTGGTCGAGCAGCTGAGCCAGCGAGGTGATGGTGGTGCTGGCGGTGGCGATGTTCTCCACGCTGCGGCTCCACAGGAGTCGGTCCAGCTCCCAGTCAGCCAGTCCGGCACTGCCTGGACTCTCCAACACGAAACCTGGGGGAGGATGAGTGTGCTGCACGCCCAGCAGAAGCCTGGAAACACGATAAGGAAGAAGCAATGACACAGAAAGTGTGAAAATATAAAACATACAAAAAAGCATATTTGGCAAATAGCATTTAGTTTAGAGACATCCAAAATGTGGATTGTTGGGGGTTTTCTCCAGAAACAAACAGACTAACCGTAGCTGTGCCAAGAATACACCCATCACTTTAGCCATGTTAATGTTTATGTCTACAGGAAGTTCAGTTTCAGGTCCATACATGTCATTCACGTTGTACACCTGAGGATGTAGATGGAGAAAAAGCGTATCAAAGCACAAAAAACACTACATCTAACGCATCTGTGACATTTGTATTGATATATTTGCACAATACCATGATCCCGCCCCAGCGGGGGCTGTGAAAGGCATTGGAGGGCACTTCTCGTTTGCTGTGGTCTCTAATGAAGAGAGGAGAGTGGTGGGCATCTGGCACATACAGCAGGAAGTTTAACACAGGGTTAGAGGAGGCTGCATTGGAACCTGCAAAAGAGAGAATAAAATGATTTGAAGTACACTACAAAGTGAACAAACTTTGGCTACAATACTGACATGCAAGACATTATTCTAGTCTAACTAGAAAGAAAAGGAGTCACAGTAGTACCAGCTCTCAAATATTTTACAGATTTTCCATAATTTGAGAAGTTAAAACGAATTTATAAATCAGTTTAAAGAAAATTCCTTACTCACCTAGTCTGGCCTCCACAGGGTTGATGACATGTGATAGGCTATCTGCACTGAGTGTGTAAGCGGATACACTGTTGTCAAATCGAGGGTTAACGCCCAAAACAGCATAAAACAGAATCTAAAACATCAGACATTAATTTCTTCAGATACAGTGACAAAGTTCTGCACATTCCAAACCAGCCACTGCCTGGGTTAATATTCTTAGAGTCTTTTCACTGAGAAGTGTATGTTTCTAGATACCTGAGAGTCAACAGAAAAGTTGGCTATGGGAGCAAGTTTATTCAGTAGAGGCTGAATGTAACTATGAACAGCAGCCTCAATATCCCAGTGAAGACTGTGTGACTTTGGGTCTGGGTTAAGCAGACTGAATGTGATCTCATACCCTAAGAAACAGAGACAAATGTCAGACAGAAATCACAGTAACTGATCACAGTTAGTGAAATGTTTACTGGTGTACATAGAGTCCAAAACATTTTTATCTAATAACAAGTGGTGACAGGAAGTAAATTTCAACAATAAATAGCGATCGGTCCAATCTGGTCACCTGTGATCTCAGATCACCCAAGATGAATGATAAAGCCGTGTGTAAACAGAATCAAAGTCTGCTATTGAAAGAACAAGGCAAAACAAGAGTCACCTGGACTGGATTTAATGGCCCTCATGCTGTCTGCCATACTCTCCTTAGTCACTTTGGTAATGCGGACACGGTCACTCAGAGCAGCTATGATATCCTGGTGACTGAAGGACATGGTGTTCACTACTTGCTCCACATGCGGATCCAGATTTGAAAGAACCTCCTTCAAACTCCAGGAACTTCTCACAGGAGTGGAGCGCAGCAGAGCTGTGCGTCGCTGACCCACATACACGTTCACACCCTGACAGCAAACAGCATTTCATTAACTTCAAAACGATTCTGTTCAGGTATTCAGTGCATAAATACACAAGAGCTTTAGATCTCACTTCTGGCAACAGGGTGGAGGACTCCGGGATCACATATACAACCACAGACCCACAGGAACTCTCTGTGAGAGTATGCAGAGATAGATCTGCCTCTGTACAAAGACAGTTAAAGACATTAAGGACAGTGTCTTTAGTGATTCTACTATCAGACAAATTCATTTACAAACAAGTAGGATCTGAAAAATTTATAATAAGATTTTCATGGCCATAACTCTAAAATAGCTTTCCTGTATATTTTTGGCCAAAAATTAGAAATAATATTTTGCTGCAAAGTATCAGAGAACTTTAGATGTATCCGCTAAAATAAACTACATTTGCTAACAATAAAGGTGCTCTCTACCTGCAGCAGTTGGCTGATTCAAAGAATCTTCCTCCATTACAGTGGCAGTGCGATATTTAGTTTCAAATCTGTACCGCAAACCCGTTTTAGCTGAAGAGAAGAAATAAAAATCAATATCCAGATGTTTTATGGAGTTTCAGGGAAGAAATACATCAGTTACTTACCATCCACCTCATGCTCTTTTTCATTAACATGGCTGAGTGGAACCTTTTTCTGCTGTTCTGGGGTCAGTGTGCCCCGAGAGAAGACCACCTCTATATCGACACTTAACTGGAGCTGACAAACACATCAAAAATTATATATATTTAACTCATCATCATTAAAACGATTTAACTTCACAAAGGTAGCACTTCCTGCATACCCGTAGCGTGCCGAGCTCACTGATCTCAGAGAATGGGAGCCAAGCGCGGTAGGTCTCTGTGGTCTTCCACCATAGTGGGATGCCCACCACAATTACCACCGCAGCGATGGCAAGGGCAGCAAATCGCCCTCGCTGCTTTTCTGTCACGTTTATAGGGGAACATTAAATGATTAGCCAACAAGCAGTTTAAACGAGACACTATCATTTCATATAAAAAGGTATGACACGAAGATTATATCACTATATACGCACAGAACCATTGTGAGTGACCGCTTAACCTAAATAAATCAGCGATGCTTTGACAATTAGATTTATTGTTCCGTAGTAATTAATATACAGTGACGTTTGGAAAGAATTAATCATCAACGAAATCTTCTAAAAGATAACGAAAAGAAGAAATATAAGTAAATCTTTATGACTGTACTGGTCTCACCTAGCTGCAGGGCTGCCATTGCTGTATGACGTTCCTACCGCAAGATTTGCTATTGGAGGATTCTATCCTATCAGAGACTAGAAAATACAGAGTCATCCAATCATGGTTAAAGGGAGGGTTTTGGGTGTAGCCAATGAGCGCTATCTGATTTACTTTATTTCCGGTTTGCAGTTTAAACAAACAAATATGGTGCTTGAATATTTAAAATGACCAAAACAATGTAGGAAGACAATATTTTGACGTCTGTACATCAATTGAAGAATGTTTTATTTGGAATATTGTGGCACAAAACGAGTAATACTGTACACGTGAACTGTCATAAAGAGATACCAATGAACAGGAGCTGAGGTTTTAAAATATTTTTATTTTAGTTTTTACTATCTGACACACAAAGTGCTTAAAGAACAGTATCACATCACATTATCACATTATTGTTAACAGAGCAGTGACTTTTCCCCTCCCCAGAAGCTCCACAGTTTGGTCCGCTCCGCTCTTTACAGCCAACATGAGGCACTGTGTCACAAATAAGGGGAGGAGAGAGAAAGCATGATACACTCTAGCACACGATTACAATGGAGCACAATTTTTAAATTAACCATGTTTTCAAACTACTATCATTAGTATTTTTATTCAATTTCAACAGCATACACACAGCCCAGACAATTCATATTAAATGTGAACAACACAAAATAATATTTTGTAATGTCTGGTGAAGTTAATCCCATTAAACTTTTTGAGAGTCCGCCAGTGTTTAATGTAAGATTATTGAGCAATTATATATTTCTTCACTTAATAACCTGCCCCTTCTGTCATTCAAGAACTGCACTCCAGTAAGTCTTCCACACAAGACTGAATATCTTTATTATGAGAACTGAAGAGGTCATACTGCACTTAAAAGGAATGTGAGAAGTGAACTAGTGGCTGGTGGCTGATTTGGAATGACATATACTGGAAAAAAACCCAGCTGACACACATATAAGTACAACTTTTAAACCACAAACAATACTGTTGATGGTAGCATGAAACCACACCTAGAATGTTTAAAAAATGATAATCATTAATCTCGATCACCTGCGTACCTTTTTTATCTCACATTTTTAATGTTTAATATATTTTAAATAGATACACTGAGATATTGCAATGACAACCTAAAGTACAGAAGACAGCGCAGGCCTGTGATTGGTTCGTGACAGGAAGGGTAGCAGCTGTACACTATACTATTGGCTGGCAGAAGCTGAAACGTTGTGACGCAGGATGTTTAGTAGGCGTGATTGGCCACATAAAGGGACTGTCCGGCTGCTCCACCAGTTCCACTGGAGACGTACTTACCCAGAGCTGCCAAACCATTAGCCTGAAAAAATGTTGAAATGGGTCAGTCACAGGTTGTGTGAACTTGCAGTTTAAAAAATAACAAAACAGTGACTGCAGGCCAGCAATAACCTATGTATTGTTACAAATTCAAAGTAGGTAAATTTGTATTACGAGGAAATGATTTATGACTGACCTCAGCACGTTTGACGAACTCCTCTGTGGCGGCCTTCTCGTTTTCCTTGACTCCACGCCAGGAAGTAAGGACAGACGCCTGCAGGGCACGTCCATAGGAGAAGGTGAGGGCCCAGGGCTTGCTCAGAGGGCAGGTGTTGATGGCGTTCAGGTTAATGGAGGCCTCCTCCTCGCTCTGGCCTCCAGAAAGGAATGTAACACCTGGGCGGTGAAATTTCAAAACGGATTATTATAATTTTCTTAAACGGTATAGCGATCTTACCACATACTTGTTTGGGCTTTTTGTACTGTTTTAAAATAGTACAAGTGGGCACTTTTATGGTGATAATATGCAGAGGTAGAGAAAAACTAAATGTTCTTAAGTCTTTTTTACAGTCAATTAATAGCTTATATCCACAAATCTAGTTGCATGACAGATTTAATATATTTGCACGTTTAAAAACATATCATTTGTGTTCTTGGGGTTTCCTTAAATGTTGCTACATCATTGCATTTTTAAACAAGCTGCAGTCTGGTTCCTTAGGCCTCAAACCAGTAAATCAAACCCTGCTGAAACCTCCAACCAATCTCTGCTTGTGTCCAAAGCAGCCTTCCAACTGGAGCAGCGTGACTCACCTGTTACTGCGGGGGGAACAGTACGGCGCAGGGCAGTCACTGTTGCCATGGCAATTTCCTGATTGCTGAATTTGGTAGGGCAGGAGTGTCCGGCAGTGACCATGTTGGGTTTCAAAAGAGTGCCCTCCAGATACACATGATGGTCAGACAGGGCTTTGTAACAGGCAGCAAGGACCTGGAGAGACATGGGAATAATGGTTAGATACTGTGATTAACTGCATTTGCCCTCATCATGTTAATGTCACTATAACACAAACCTTTCACATACCTTCTCTGTAACATACTGGCAGCGCTTCAAGTCGTGGTCACCATCAGGCAAAATTTCTGGCTCCACAATGGGTACAATGCCGTTCTGAAGAAACAAGAGAAGACTTTTAAAAAAGCTTGCAAACACATTACACGCCATTGGTTACATCTTAAATTTCTTCTTCATTCATAAGCTACAACTCAGTATTCTCTCTCCCTAACCCAGATCATAGTTCTAATATATTTAATATATTTATATACACAAACATTAAACAAACATTGTTAAGCACAAAAAATAAGCAAAAGATAAACCAGGTTTTATTGTTGTAAAGGTCTTCATAAGCTCACCTGCTGGCAGATGCTGGCGTAGCGAGCCAGGACATTAGCGTTCTCCTTGATGGCTAATTCGGAGGGCGTGGTCTCGCTGATCTTCAGCACGCAGCGCCACTTAGCAAAGTCTGCACCATCTTTCTTATACTGAGCACAGCGTTCTGATAGGCCGTCAAGCCCTAAAGATAAACAGATAGAAAGTTCAAATAAAAACTAAGCATTTTTAGCGAACAATTTAGCAGCTAGAATTCTCTTTAGCTAGCAAGTGGTCTCCTCAACATACCCTGTGTTGTGGTCTCGCCATTTGTTCCTGCCAGAGGCACGACACCCTTGTCAACCTGCGTGAATAAAAAGTCCTTTTTAATATGAGTCTTATTTTTATAGTTTAATAAATACTGTACAGTATATTCAAAATTATTCTAATAATGTATCAAACTTAAAACAAAATGAATGTACCTAAAAATAGGAAAAATGTGCAAGAGAATTTTACATTTTTTTACATTTAGAATTTTACAAAAACATATTTATGGTATTTGGTAAGTGCTGCACTGTAAATAATTAAAGTTTAATGTGTGTAAAATTTAATAATGTTTAAAACGATTAAAAATTGCACAAATCTATAATGCAGTCACAGGAAAAACTCTTAAGTTTTTAACTAATTTACAGTAATTTACAGCATAACAACAGCGTAGTAACCGGTTGCTGTAAACCAGAACGACCTGCTTTAACCTGATTATCTAATCCTAATCCTCTATTTGCTGTGTTATTTATAAACTCTGTTCCTTTCCCCTGATAAGCACGGCTAAGAAATACAAGCTTAAAAAGCTACTAGGCTATACATAAAACAGCCTTATACCTTGATGCCCACAACAATGCCCCTGTCCTTAATCATTTTGGCGAAGTTGGTCCCGTCATCAGCGTTCTGATAGAGGGTCTCGTGGAAGAAGATGACACCGCCGATGCAGTTGTCAATGCGCTCGTCAGCCGAAAAAAGGATCTGGCGATACAGACGGCGGTTTTCCTCCGTGTTCTCAACGCCGATGGGGTTCAGGCGCTTAGCCATGCTACCTGTAAACATTCATACTTGTGTTACTACTGCAGAAATCAGACGTTTCAGTCACTGGAGATGGAGGATGTTTATGTTCCCCAGATAAAGTGAAAGCCTCACAGACCTGTGGATTCATCTGCAGCCAGGATGCCCTTCCCTGGAGCTACGATGCGCTGAGCGATGTCCTGCAGCTCCTTCTTCTGCTCGGTTGTGAGTGCGGGGTACTGATGCGTCATGATGTCAGAAGATCAAAGCAACCTGCATCACAGGAGTGACAGAGACATTTCATTCACCTGCTACAATATAATACCAAACACTAGAACATATAATGTAACCACTAATCATTTAAAACATTGATTATTAGAAAAACAATACGTTTAAAAAAATGGGATTTCAGGGATTTTTATTTCACTGATTAAACACTTATCAAACACTTAAAAATATATACCAAAACATTTACGCAACGAAAAACAATACGCTTAAAAAGTGGGATTTCAGGGATTTTTATTTCACTGATTAAACACTTATCAAACACTTAAAAATATATACCAAAACATTTACGCAACGATACTTGGACAAAATGGCCATGGACCAAAACATGAAAATTGGGAAACTGGTGGTGTTCCTTGCAACTTAAAAACCTTTTGTTTTATTCAAGGACTGAAACTAAATGACACAAGGAACAACGATGGTCTCCTGGCAACACTCTACTGATGGCTACAGAATTCCGCCCCACTCTCCCTCACTGTTCTCCAGCCAGACTGGATTGCATAATAACTGCTGACTAAAGCCAGCAGAGTATTTTCTCCTGCTGCCCCAGCACATCTCTCTCAGATGAGGTGAGACAGGGGGACGTTATGCAATCATACTCGCTTAATCTTTGCTGTCACTCCCAATTAGATGTGCCTCAGTGACTGTGACAACTGCTTTCCGAGTGCTGACAATACATTTTATTAATAGGGTCACTCTATTGATCTATTTCACCATGTTATATTTCACAGTGACAGTGCAGTTAATGGCTTGACTAAATCTGTTTTGTCTGAATATTGATTGCCGTCACACTTCCTGTTTAAGTTTATCCCCCCATGTCTGTGCTGAATGGAACGACCCAAAACTGGCACAGACTGGCTGCCCTGTGTGGATATAATGCACAGATGGATGCACTTTAATCTAAACACAGGCTAGTTCATGCAGTGATTTAAATACCTCAAACATATAAAATAAACCTAATTAACATGAATCTATTAATCAAGAGACAAAGATCAATGTAATTTAATTCACCTATATTTAGATCCATTTAACAGAAATGAATCATGCACACTCCACGGTGGGTTTTACTGAAAGATAAAAGATTAGACTGCTTTATACACCCTTGTTTTTCTACATCAAGCCTCTACTGCAGTATTTCAATGCTGGGCCAGCGGATGGCTGATCACAGTTATTAAGGTGACAGGACAGCATTTATCCCTATAGGCCCGGCTTTGCCTCTGTGCAAACACCAGCCCTGTGAATCAGTCCGCCTCATTGGTTTAGCTAAACAGTGGAAGTTTCCATTGAAAAACACGACCCACGGCTGCCGCTTGCTTTATCCGTCAGAAAATTCCTCTCATGGGGTTTGTGAGGGATGTGTTACTGCATGTTCTATAGAAGACTTCACTCACCTGTGCTAATAGTGATGCTTGCTAAGCACTAGCAAGAACATGTTGGCTAAATGCTCACGTCTCTATGTGTGAAGTATGTTTCAGGCCTAAGTGTCAAACTATGACACCCAACTTATCTTGCACAATTTGTGCTATGCGCATGAAGGTCCAAAACCATGTGGCTTGTTGATAAGAAGTGTGCTTATATTTTCTAATTATTTAAAGTTCTAATTTATGCCTGGTGGATGATTCGCAACGTAAAGAATTCCACTTCTGGGAATTCCATGCCTCCACTCGTTTTAAGTAAGATTACTATGTCAACAGCTGCTTATAAACACTATTTAATCATACCATATTTAAGCCAAGCTATTATAAACTCATGTTGTACATTACTGTCTCCAGGCTCACAGCGTCCCAGTGTTGCTGTAGCTCAACTGGTAGAGCATTGCGTTAGCAGCGCAAGGGTAATAATAATGTATACCCTGAATACACTGTAAGTCACTTCAAGTGTCTGCCAAATGCATAAATGTAAATGAGTCATAAAAAATGATTCACTGTCTGGCCATCTGGAATTTCAGTATGGAGATAGAGGGTTTAGACCTGGAAGCGGTGGTACATGACATGAGACTTAACAAGCAGATAAATTGGCAAAAAAATCCCAGTTTTGGGACCAGAGTAACATACAGATTTGGATGGTGGTTTCTTTTGACTTGGGCCACTAAGAAACCATCCAGCAACCACACAAGAGCAACACCCTGACAATCACCCATAACAATTTAGCATTGTCACAGACAAGCACCACTCATACTTTTATTGGACCAATAAATGAAGTCTTATTCTACAAGCAAACTCTAGGAATCTTATAATATACTAAGAGTATATGATATTATTTAGAGTGATTGCCAATATCATATTATTTATTTTAGCTGTTCATTCTGTATAAACAACTTCTTCCAAGATATTAAACATTGGATTCCAATTTATAAATCAACATCACTACACCAAATGTGCAAGAAATACATTTGGATGAGTCACGATGACAGTGTTTAGACACTGCACTTCTGTGTTATTTAGTTACAGTCTTAATTAAAAGTGTTTTAAACAAATCACACAGTAAGTTAAATGAATGGTTACAAGGCATGAATCTAGTATGGTCCTTGGATACACAGTGACTAAAAATAGCTAGATAAATAGAGCTAACCAGTCTATAATCAATTATGGCCGTGAAAAGCAACAACCCTTTCCGCTCGTACGAGGAGTGACATCACATATGGAACTAACTGAATTTAAACAGTGGACAGAATTCTAGCAACTAAATCTTTCCTCTAAGTATACGAACAAGAACTAAACAGTCTGAGAAACATCTGTGAACATAGACATAATGTCAAACTCTTAACCCTAAGATGATAATACAGCCCTGCTATAAACATCATCATTTATTCCTAATCCTCTCTTCAAACAAATGTCTCAGAGGATTTGTTTGAAAATGTGGATGTCCTTGTATGAGATGCCACTCAAAAAAATGCTTGTGGCAGATGACTGATCTAATCTACGTCCCTTTGACAAGATCTTTTTCTGCACTACATTATGTAGAGGCCAAACCCCTCAGTGCAAAAAGCAACAGTGACCGACCACATTTTCTGCAGCCATTAGTATCATAAGTATCAGTACAGCATCACACTGTGCTTATTGTGTCAACAGGCCTAAAAAAGGTCATATTAATTATTAGGTATGGTAAAATGAAATGGCCATGAATAACTAAAATAATATACATACATATTATAGAAATAAAGGAGCTTTTGTAATGTTAATGCAGTCTTATAGGGAAAGGGATCTTTACATCATGACCTTCATCATCAGCTTCGTTTAACCTTTAGCTATACTGTACCTGTGACGTCCTCAGAGAGAGAGAGACATCACATTCAGCACGTACACACGACACACGAGAGGATGAGAGCAGACCGCATGATTCATTACAGACCGCACGCGAGTGACGCAACGCGACAGGAACGCTTCCGCTGCGTCATAATCGAAGCGTTCTAGTTGCGTTGCGTCGAGCGCGTTTAAGAACACCGACAGCGAAAACAGCTTTGATAAATCGCTAAATTAAATGTACATTCTTTCAATTGCTCTCGAGATGATGTGACGGTGTGCATTAAAGTACAAAATTGCTCGGGGTAACATCACTATCCATCATTTTAGCACGACTGTGTCTGCAGGTAAGCTAGGCTAAGCTACACGGATGTAGGAAATGCGTACGTGCAGATCTACCACACGCTCTTCCGCAGACATCAGTCGCATCTATTATGGTTTACGTTTATATATACATGTCTACATTTTCCACATATACGTTATATCTGCTTATACTGGGAATTAAACACTGCTAAAACGGTTTCTACGTTACTCATATATGCGGAAGAGAGGTGATGATGGTGGTGATGATAATGATGATGGCGAAACCCGTGGGTCAGGGTGACATTGAATACCATGAATGTCAACAGGATCGTGTTTGTTTCTTTACAGATGCTTGTTTTCTAACATCGTACATTTCTAACATTTTACATCGAAATAATGACGGACAGTAAGCTTATTATGTCGGAGCATATGAACATGACACAACATGACAATGTAATTATTGTACAATCATAGTCAAGGCCTTAGGTAACTGTGACAACGACCTGTCGAATGATAACATTTACATTTGACCATTTGATGCAAACAAATAACTGTATTTTTTTAAATAATGTGCATTTAAATTATATTTTATAACGATTTAACAAAATGACGTTTATATATTTTTTGTTTACAACAAGAGTAAATCCACAGTGTAGTTTACGTCATTCAATAGAAGTAGAGTATCATTATAATTTTGTTTAGAAAAATATATTTTACCTGCTTAGGAGATGAGTGATGCTAAAGATGCACTTCTGTCGACAGCCTCCCGTTTCAATGCCGCAACGCAACGTGACCGCTGAGAAAAAGCAACCCACGTAGGGGCGTGGCTTTGGACACGAACCTATTATAATAAAATTAATATTCATTAGGTCTTTAAACGAACCTGTCACGTCACTGTACGCGTCATTTCATTGGAAGATCCAATACTAGAGGTGCGTCGGACCAGCACGTAGGCTTTTGACAAAAGTGAAAATTATAAATTTGAACTGTATATATAGTATATATATATGTAATGAAATCATACTATAGCTAACTAGCTGGTCAAATAAATGAAAGGGTTTAATATTTTCACAAGATCCTATTAAGGGATGATTCTATAAATGTTGTCTTTGCATTACAGGAAAGTACTGTGGTACTAAACTGATTCTTTTTGACATGGTACTATTAAAATGTAATGGCCTTTTAGAACAGTACTACAGTATCTTTGAAGCCCTGGTAAATATGGTAGGCGATTCTATAATATGCTTTAAGTAACATGACAGTACCATCTAATACCGCCACTGCACCATGGTACCATCACAGTACATTTTTAAATTAAACTTTTACATTAATTTCTTTTATTTACAGAATATTTGTCTACTGATTAAATCATTGTTATAATTGCACTATACACTTTAGCTACAAAACAGTAATTTTTACTGTGATTACGTATACTTTGTGTGGAAAATGGATAAATAGTGATTTTGTATGTATAAATAATATGGAAGACATTGTAGCTTAATAAAGGCCGGAGCTGACAAAGCAGTCCTGTGAGCCCTAGTGGGTGGGGCTTATGAAATGACCAATATGACCCATGATCTGCACGCTGAACCAGTTCATATCTGTATGTTGTGATTTTTTATGCATCGCATTACATTGTATTGTATTTACGCATTAACATGTTTTTCAGAATGTCCAGATTGGTGGTGTCATTCTTTCAATCATTCTGGACAAAAATAAGAGCTGTTTCTATCTGAACAAGGTTAATCATGCATAAATAAGCATTGACCCAGCCAGGCCCTTAGCTGTGGTTAAAATAATAGCAGTAACAATAGCAAAATCTGTGCAACATATCGTATCAGCACTTCCCTAAATAATAAGTAAGTAATCACTTTAAACACATTTTTATAAATTATTTCAGTATCTCTGAGGACAAAAATTTTCTTAAAACATTTTCATATACAAACATAGTGCAACAGCTATAAATACATGGAAATAAAAGTAAAATATTTCCAAAATAAAATTGTGTAAAATATACATTTTTTTAAAGAAAAAAGTACCAAGCATATGTGAAAATGCAAAGTACCAAACATAAATCAACTACAGGTATTATAACTACAGGTTTTTACTTTTGGGATATTACTATTTTATTATGGACCAATGCAGCCTTTTTACAAAAGGTGCTGAGGTTTATAGTGAGGTAAAAAGTGACAATTTGATGCTTGTAGCATTTGAACACTCCCCTGAGGGTTTGTGTAGCTTTCAAAACCTTACATTGGAAGAATTTTATTTATGTTATATTTGTTGAAAGAAATGCAGTGTTGGCTTATTAATGATGACAAAACAGTCAAATAATGTCTATAGGATATGAATAATTATAAACCACATTTTACAAAATGTCTCAACAAAATGTACGACTTTAGTGTAATGCTAAAGTGTCTCAATTAAAATGAAATACACAACCAGAACAAACAGTTACACAACCAGCACAGCCAGTTAATAACTGCTTTGGCAGGACTGGTTCTTCAGCTCCAGGATTAAGTCCATTGGGGTCTTTTGGAGCAGACAGGAATTGAATGGTGTGCCATGGAAAAAGGTTTGATGCTTGAAG
>JAZGTK010011622.1:0-15468 GCA_036877625.1 Ambastaia sidthimunki | reverse complement strand
ACATGTGATATAACAGCTGAATCTTCTTTCTGTTTACATGTGATATAACAGCTGAATCTTCTTTCTGTTTACGAACGTGACACAACCGTGCAGACAAATGACGTCAAACTGACATTTTCCGGGAAATGAGACCCAACAGCTCAAATTTTAAATCATTATTATAAGTGATTTTTATGTACTTGCTCAATAATTGTTAACTAACAAAGTTGTGTATTGCAGCTTTACAGAGATTTCATAAGACAAGCAGACATACAGATTAAACCTTAGAAAACAAACTGAGACAGCCGGTCTGTTTGCTTCTCTGTGTTTGTGGACGACACGCTGGCTGTTTCAGCTAATTTAATAATTTAGTTTGAGCTGCAGCTGTAAAGAGTTCTGACCACACTTGCATCTTATCCAAACCCATTTCAGCTGCATTAAAAATGCACATCAAGGCATGCGTCAAAAGTCATACTGGCTGCGAGATCGCAACAATCAGTAATCACCTCATTTTTGGTCTACAGTCTGCAGATTGAGTTGTCAGGCAGGAAGTGCAGGCGTGGAGTAAGTCCTGCGGTGTCACCGGGTCTCAGTGTTTGTGTCTGAGGGTTTGGGCTGGTCAGATGGGACGGGACGGTGAGATCTGCAAGACTTCTGGGATCTGATTCAGGTCACGTGAGGCAGTGTTTATATTGTATCTTTAGCTCCCCTGCGAGGCAGAGCTGACATCAATCCCATCATCCCGCTGGGTTTTAAACTCCTCACCTGACGACCAGTGAGATATAGAACTGAAGATTGATGAATGTTGTGTCTGTATAGAGAAAAGATGAAGCGATTGGTTATGTCTGACAGGACCGAGTAAACGATTAATTTTTCAAATTATACATTTTGAATGAAGTGATATGGATTATGATTATTTTTATCTGTGCCTTTTATCTTCAAATGTTTGAAGATTGCTTCTCCAATAAAATTAGTCTGTTAATAGATATTACAAAAGAAGATATTTTGAGAAATGTCTCAGTGGTTTTGTGTTCATACAATTGAAGTCAATGAGTGTCACTGTTGTTTGGTTACCGACATACTTCAGAATATCTTGTTTTGTGTTCCTCAGAAAGAATAAAGTTATACAGGTTTGGAATGACATGAGGGTGAGGGAATGATGGAAGAATGTTGGGTTTAACTGACCTTTTAAAGATGGTTAGATACTTGCCTCAAAAAGTTCTGATTAAAAGTGGAACCTGCAGTGTTCTCCAGTGCTGGAACCTTCTTCATCAGTACATTTAAAGGTGTTTCGGTGGTTGAGTTTTGAGTGAGGATCTGTAGCTCTTGATGCAACCTTCTGCAGGTGTGTACAGTGTGTCACACTTGGATTTGGTGTCGGTAAAAGAGCCTCTTGAAAGGTTAGCAGGAGACTGATGGGTGCAATCTGAGATGACAGATCACCGTGTGGAACACCTGATCTTCTGATCCGCTTCTGTCTCTCAGATCATGATCGGAGAGGGAATTCTGTTCTGCTGTCTGTCCCGGGCGCACTGCGGGGGCGGAGCCGAGGCCGACATCAACGCCGCCGGCTGCAACTTCAACTCGTTTGTCCGGCGAGGTGTCAGGTTTGTGGGTAGGTCACATTTCTACCGATGTCTTTCTGTGGGATTCATCCCGTAGAATCTGCAACTTTATCATGCTGATTGTGGGGAAATTCGTAGTAAAATTCTGCAAAATAAATTTAAATGTAATTACATTTATTAAACATTTATCATTAATATCAACATATCAACTAATTGTGTTTTGACACGCCTGTGAATAAAGTGGCTTTAGTTTCTGATTTTCTTTCTGATTCTAATTCATGCCAGTGATCATTTTATTGTTTATTTCGTATAATTATACGTTTATTTTTAATCTTTTTCAGGTGTTCATGTGTTCGGTTTATGCGCCACAGCGTTGATAACTGACATCATCCAGCTGTCCACAGGTTACCCCGCCCCCTACTTCCTGACAGTCTGCAAACCCAACTACACTCACCTCAACACTTCCTGTGATGAGAGTTTCTTTATCCTGGAGGACATTTGCTCCGGATCTGACGCCGCTGTCATAAACGCCGGCAGGTACAGCTCGCATTATACCTATGCATTAGTTGAGAAACAAGCAGCTGGTTTAAGTTGGGCCTCTCAGCCTAAAAGGCTGGTCAAGATGGTCTTCTGCTGCTGGTAGATCTGGTCTTCCAACCTGACTAGCTAAGACCAGCTTCAGCAACTAGAAAAGTGGCCAAAACCCTTTTAAAACCAACCTGCTTAACCAGGTAAAATCAGGCTGGGAGACCAGCTAAAAGCAGGCCAGGCTTAGCTGTTTTTTTAAACAGGGAAGAACCATGAAGGTCATGAACCATAAACTTTCCAAAAATTATGTTTTTCTAAAGATCTCTATGTTCATGTTCCACCGAAAAAACAGCGTTTAGAAAGACATGAAGCTTAGAATGAGATGACAGAAATATTATTTTGAGGTGAACTATTATATCAACACCTGCTGATACAAGCGGATAGAAAAAGTGAATTTTACTGGATCAGAGCTGTGTGTGAGCACAACACAAGAATAGAGACTGTAGAGTAAAAGAGCTGATTTTGATGTCTCACAGAGGCTGATGCGCTGGACCTTTAAACTCACTAAATAATGAAATACTCAAGGGTTTATGAATTTCTGAACATTACATTAAAGAGTCACATGCAGTTTACCCATAATTCATTGCTGAGCGACTACAAGCATAGCTCCTTCATTTGGATGGCTTACGTCCAGTTTTTTAAGCGTTGTATTAACGTTATTGCTTGGTTGTGTTAATCAAACATTTTTTGTAATTCTGTATCTTTCTAAAACATAACACTAATTACTTAGGAATAGCGTTTTTGATATGATTTATAACATTAAAAACATTCTACTAACGTTACTGAGAGAACATTTTTTGATAACTTTGAGAGAACTGTTAAAGAACATTAGCTGGAGGTTTATTTATCCTGTAAACAGACAGAGCAGATTAAGATTCACTGTTACATTCAGCAGATTCAGTCCCAGAAGTTTGTGAGACAGAAGCTGTGGTTATAAAAACATCTCGTACTTTTATATAAAAACATCTAGTTACTTTAGATGGTACTAAACACAAGAACACAGAAAAACAGTTCACACATTTTGTCAATGTAAAACATTTATTTGTGTTTTATTATTTAATTTTACTTTTCATTACAGTTTCTCAGAGTTAATTTTTCTCTTTGTCTCTCTTTCCCGCCCTTCATTGGCTGAAGGTCATGCAAAAGCAGTCAGATACAACATGCTGTTGTGAAATGATCTCTCATGAATACAGACCTTCTTATCTACCTCACAGAGAGAAAATGTTTGTGTTCATCTGCTGAGTTCTGGACTCATGCAGCTGTGATGCCAGAACTGACTGAATGATTGTTTTTCATGATTTCAGGAAGTCTTTCCCTTCACAACATGCCACGCTCGCGTCTTTTGCCGCCGTGTACGTCTCGGTGAGTGACGACTCATTTTAATGCCTTATTCTGACACTTACACTTCATTGTGCTGCTAGAGAAAAAACTGGGCCAAAACAATATAATGGAAGTTCACTCGTGTGGCCTGTGAGAAAAATCATCCAGAGTTAATAATGGAAAATCACGGCAGATCCTCACGGTCATTTGTGGAGGTTTCATGCAGTTTAGTGAAGCTTATCCAAGCAAAAAACAGCCTTGCCTCCTACTGCAGAAGTAGTGAGTGTATTTAAGTGTTTTTTTTTTCTTTTTTTGTGGGTCTAGTTGTCTATTTTTAGTGTAGATATTTGATGCTGTAAGGCCAAATGCTGGTAACCACAAACAGTGAAAACGTTCTAAAAACCCTTCTAAAACATTTGCAACAAATAGTTCTGAGCTTTTGACGTGCACAAATCACACACAGACGCATCATTTATGAGTTACCTGAATAAAAGAACATTGTTTAGGTTTTACATGACATTATTGTAAATGTAAATTATAATATTTTGGTTTATATATTTCTGATGTAAAAAACAATTCTAGCTGTAGTTCTGTGTCTGTACCTGAAAACATCACAATCTCTCTTCTTGACCTGAAAATCTCTCTTCTTGAGCAGATGTATTTTAACAGCACACTGACAGACTCGTCCAAACTGCTGAAACCTCTGCTGGTCTTCTCCTTCATCATGTGTGCCATCATCTGCGGTCTGACCCGCATCATTCAACACAAGAATCACGCCGTTGATGTTTATTTGGGATTCCTGCTTGGAGGAGCCATCGCTGTTTACCTGGTGAGATCTTTGGTTTCTCTGTGAAAATGTGATTGTTAATAAAGATGTTATTCTGGGACCAAAAGGCAAAAAGTTAAACCAGGAGCGTGTTAAAGGGATAGAAAATTTAAAAAAACATCAAAATCATCCACATTTCAAAGCTGCTTGACTTGCTTCTGAGGAACACAAAAGTAGAAAAAAACAAATATTTAAAAATATATATAAAAAAATGTTCTGAAGTATGTTGATAACCAAACAACAGTGGCACTCATTGACTTCCATTGTATGAACACAAAACCACTGAGACATTTCTCAAAATATCTTCTTTTGTGTTCCACAGAGGAATAAAAGTCATACAGGTTTGAAATGAGGGTGATTAAATGGTGGAAAACAAACACTTATTTTAAAGTATATTTGGAAAATCAATGACATGTTGAAATACCAATTGTAAATTCTTTATTGTTCATCCAGGGGCTGTTTGCTGTAGGAAATTTCCAGCCCAGTGAGGAGAAGCGAACGGATCAGCTTCATGTTCGGGATTCTCGTGGAACTACGGCTGACCTCTCCATACAGGGTCACCACCGTCCTGCCAAGAGCTGCAGTGATGGTCTCTCGTCCTCATGCTCGGAGGGCATTCTCCACCGCAACGCTCAGCACCACCAGACTGGATCTCTTAGCAGTCTCAAGAGATCTGGCGGTGACATGGAGGTCATCAGCCCTCGTGGTCCTCCGCTCAAGGAGAACATGGTGACCTTCAGCAACACCCTGCCCAGAGTCCACACACCCGCCATGGACGAGTCTGCCCTCCGCAACGCCACCATCCACACCAGCTCGGTGGATTCCAGCCGTTCCAAGCAGCTGTTGTCGCAATGGAAGAGCAGGAACGAAAGTCGTAAGCATTCCACAGAAGGCCGAGCAGGGCCGTCTTCTCCAAACAGCATGGAGGTCCACAGCAACTCTGAGTCATTGGTCATGGGAAACAACGGTGAACACCAGGGACCTGGAACTCCTTACTCAAAACTGGCCACCGGAAGCTCAACACTTCCCAGCAACCCTAGCGGAATCGCTGGAGGCGCTCGGATGCCCGTCCAGTCTCGGCCTGGTTCCTCGCAACTGGTTCATATTCCAGAGGAGATGCAAGAGAATGTGGGTGGCTTGCCGAACAGCAGCAGCAGCAGCGTTCGGGACAAATGGCTGAAGAGCATGGAGAGGAACTCGAAGGAGAAGGGTGAGGTACAGATGGTTCGGACTAACTCAAACGGTCAACCGCGCATCATGCAGGTCATCGCCATGTCTAAGCAGCAAGGTCTGCTGCAGGGAAGCTCTCCCAGCTCAGAGAGCAGTAGCCACACCAGCTCCACGGCCCCATTGCAGCGCTACAAGAGCCTCACCGAAGAATCCGGGGGTCAGGGCAGCTCGGGGGCCATTATTCGGGTGGAAGCCCATCCGGAAAACGGTCGGCCCCTTGTGCACGCTCACTCCACCGATGGAAGTGGCTCCTGGACGTGGAAGTCCCAGAGCAGCGCTAGACAGTCATTTGAACTTAATGACTTAAATCGAGATTCAGAGAGTTTAGAATCTGTCAGGGATGGAACCAGCACCATGGATCGCAAGAGGAGCGGTTCTAATGCTCCTAAACCCGTCGCCGTGCCCACCGTACCCACCGTCTCCACGGTTTCCACAGCAGGAGGGGATCACCATCCCAACCAGACCATTTCCACCATACGCGTCACCCCCATGGAAATGACAGAACCAGGCCCAGGCAGCCGCGATTCCAGCTTGCGCAGAAAAACCAGAATCTTGATACCTGAAAGAGGGAACAGCCCAGACAACACCAGGAATATTTTCTACAAGGGAACGTCCACCACCCCGGCTTTCAAAGAGTAGTTAGTCATTACCTCGAAAACAACAAATGAAGAAACCAGCTGGTTGTTTTCAGAGACACATTTGCTATGTTTTTAACATTTTCTATCGAGATGGGTCACGATGCTCAACTAGTTGTTCAACAGCCAGACTAGTTTATGTAGATCTTTCTTTCTAATGTATTTTTTGTTGGATTTGATATTTGTAGCAGTGATGCTTTAAATAGCTCACAGCATGCTGTGCTTTAGCTGTTAGACAGTTGCACGTTAAAAAAAACACGACTGAAAAGTTTTAGATTAGAGTTTTGATCATTCCACCACGTGTTGAGTTTTTTTTGTCAGGTTAAAAATAGTCTTAAAAATATATCAAGTTATATTTGGTTGTGCTCTGTATCTCTGTATGTCTTCTGTAAACATCTGATATTACTTTTGTCCTTTTTCGAAATCCATGATCTCTGGTGACATCACAAGGTCTGCATGAGAGATTTCACTGATTTTTAGGCTGTACTAGCAAGAAAAGCACAAAGCCCAGGATTCTGTATGTTTACTGGAACAACATTGTACCAATGTACCATTTTGGCTGTATGTCACACAGAAGTGTTTTTTCCCCGTGACACACTGTGAAGCTGTGCGCCCACAACAGGTTTGAATTCAAACACTGTAACATTAGCATTTTAGATCTTTTGTTTATTTCATCTAGTGTTAACCGTACACATCTTCATAGAATACACTAACAACTATGCTAGCTCTTATTTTTATACTCTGTAAATATCTTTCAAACTTGGTGCTGCCGTATTTGGAGAACGTTATTCTAAAGCTGCAATCTGTAACTTTTGCCTCTGTAACGCCATCTCTGTTTGAAGCATAAAATTGCAGGTAACTTTACAAACTTTTCATTATGTTTGTTGTCAAATTAGGTCATACTGGCTTTTTCTGGGAACTCAGACCCAACAGCTAAAATTATAAATCATTATCATTATAATCTTATTAAACTTGCCGTTGTGAATCAGGGTAACATAAGGAGAACGTTTTGTTCAGAAAACTGATCTGTCATGCACTTGCTCAATGATTGATTTTTGATTATTTTTAAACAAAAATGTTATGGATTGCAGCTTTTAAAAAAGTTAGAAAAAAGCTCTTAAAATAGAAAAAATGATCAGTGCACTATGTAAACTGTGTCGTGAACTTTATAATGACCGTAAGTGCTTCAATGATTCTCTGTAGCAAACGATAGTCTGGAAATGACATGCACTCCACGTTTACTAATTGCAATACAAATATTTATTTCTTCCATGGACACAGTGTCCTAACCTGGAGCCAAGTAGAGCCACAAGTCATTTTGGCTGTCCACACAGTGGGATCCAGTAACAGCCAATCAGAACACATTGCATGTTTAACGAGGAGTGGTTTTGGACCAATGATTTGTCTCTCACTGTGACATCATAGAAATAGAAACCAATGACGGAGAAAATATTCTGTTGCTCGTTGTTTTAGTGTCATGGCTGGTTCAAAAACCCGACATGGAAAAGCTTGTATTGTTTAGTGTTTATTATATCACACCCAGTTAGAACAAAAGTGTGAGTGTGAATAATTGTGAAAAGCATTTATCTCACCTAATGTTTCCTGTTAACTCTTTCCAAATGTATATTTGTATAATATTAGTTTCTCAGTTTTCCTTGTTTAGCTGATGTTTAGCTATACCACTGTGAACCTGATCTTTTCTTAAGCCAAACAATTATATTAAATCTTTTATTTATACTTAGTCCACATCTAATATTACAATGGCTTTACTGTTCACGAAACGTGAGCTCAGAATAAAAACACTAATAACCACAGCAGTTAGTCTCAAACGTATATTCCATGTTTATTCACAATATACCTTTTTAAAACTGTAAATAACTGTGCCAAAGGGAATTTTACCGGCAAGATTATCTGTTTTAAAGCGTTTCTGAAGCATTTCTATAGAGGTCTGTATTCTTATAATCTGAACCACAAACTGTCAGCACAGATGTAGCCGGTGCATGTTACAATAGTTTCATAATTCACAGGAATTTTTGTTTGTTTATTTGTAAATTCTGCATCAAGTAGCAGCAGTGTCATTATTTATATGGGATATTAACTACTTGTTGACAATCTTTAGAGATGATCGTATTTGAACTCACTCCAGAATATAATGTATGTAGTGTCAGAGATTGTCTGGGTACTAGTTAGTGTGTGTTAATGATGTTAATAATGCGTTAAGCATGCTGGTAGCACCGTGTGTGTTTCTTTAAGGAACATTTTTGTGGCACTTTGTGTAACTGTCAAGGACACGGTCATGTGAGATTTGGTTTGAGTATGAACCAATCAAATCAGACCTGTTACAGTGATGTCACTGTATGTGCAGCTGTATGTGCACTGTATGTGCAGCGACCTGACACTGGACATAAAGATGTTTAATGATGCTCTGTTTAATGTCTGAGAAAACAGAAGTTTGTTTCTAATGTTACATGTTTCTGTTTGATAGACGTGACAGAGAAAGACAAACTGTGCCATATCACTGTTGGAATAAACATTTGCTACTTAACTTGCTAAGTCTCTTTAATCCTGAAGTTGCTGCCCATTGTAATGACTTTTTTTCTGTCTGTCTGTCTATCTGTCTATCATCTGTCTATCTATTTATCAGGCCAGCCAGTCGCTCACCTGTCTGTATGTCTGTCTGTCTACAGTATCTAATTAATTTAATATATATAATGTATAGCAGAATAAATAACAATGCTACTGTTATTGTTGCATATTTTGGTTAAACTATATCATCACTCAGTTGAAGTGAGTTAGTTTGTGAAAAAATATCGTTTTCACAGCTTAACCTAAAGAATAAAGTTTATCAGATCTTTTTGCAGGCTAGTTTAAAATTGCCTTTGGTCTTCTGTCCATTGTGGAAACAGCCACACTGTCAGAAAATGAGCCGGGTCAGATAAATAACTCTTAATTTATCTTCCCTGAGACCATCGAATCGCTCTTGAATTGATAAAACTGAAGCTGGCAAGTAGCAGTTCATCCGTGGTTATGCATTTAATGAGGATGTTTTAAAAGAATAATTAATTTCACACCAGATCAAGAGTGTACGACACCACACAAACACACACGAAAGGAAGCGCTGGTCTCGTTAACACTGCCATGTGGAATTATCATCACACAGAATAAAGTAGGTCAGTGAAATGACCTAAATTGAACGTGAGTGTTGCCAGACACAGCTCTGCTCAAAGTAACTGAAGCACTAAACCAAACGCTAATAAAACTATACAAACTGCAGCTCTGTGCCGCATGCCAAACACACACAAACTAACTCGTCTTATCTAAACACCTGAAATACTGATTTTCAGTGTCTCAGTTCTGCTTCAGGGAAAGTTCAACCAAAAATGAACCTTTTTCCCTCATGTTATTTCAAACCTGTATGGATTTTTTCTTCTGTGGAGATATTTCGAGAAATCTCTCAGTGGTTTTGTGTCCGTACAATAGACGTCAATGGTTGCTGTGTGGTTACATCAACATCAAAGTAAATGATGGAAGAATTTTCATTTTTGGGTGAACTATCTCTTTAATGCCACAGCTGAAACGAAACTGTAAGTAGTTAAAAAAATGGAAATTGTTTATTTAAACTGGCATCTTTGTAAACCTACGTGACTGTCTGTTCTGAGGATTTTGTAGAACATTGTGGGCTCTCTTTATTCTGTTTAGTTTTTTCAGGAATATCAAGGCATTTGTACTTAGTTTATGAGAAAAGCATCAGTTGTCCATTTGTAAATGAATCACTCTTCCTCACTCACTAGTCTGCACTTGTTTAATTATATTTATTAGAGCACTGACCAAAAAATGATAGTCTATGATAAAAAATGACAGGTTCTAAATATAAGCAGGTATTGCCTTTTTATTTGCCTCTTTTTTATTTGACATTCCCTTGTGTCTGATAAATGAGAAGTTTAGTATTTGGATATGAATCTTTGAATAATGTATTGTGTATCAGTTAATAATAAATGTGAAGCACTTGCCATCCAAACTATACAGAAGCCGTCTGCAGATATTCTCCAAGGGATAAAATATGAATAATTGATCAATGGAAATAAGTACAGTATGATCGTTAAGGTGATGACAGAATTGTTGCTACCCTATCAGAGACATCGGAAATGTTTTGTTTAAAGCTGCAGTCTGTAACTTTTCTGAGTTAAAAATTAGTTAAAATGTTTGCATATTACAGGCTTACTTTAAACTTTAAATGCCCTCTGATTTCTGTTGCTACAAATGTAAACTAATATTTTCAGTCCTGGTGATAAAAATATAATGTTTTAAATCAGTTAGCATGCATGAGTATGAAGTGAGTTGTGAAATTCACGTGCACAAACATTTCACCGGTTTGATGTTTTAGTGTTGAAGCTACAACCTTCCAATGACACTGAAAATTGAGATGGTAATTAATTCCTTCAAGTGCAGCAGTGACCTTCATGGAATAAACATTTGTCTGCAGCTCAGAATTCATTCATACATCACTGATCATTCACCTTATAACAGCAACACTGAAAGGTCAAAATGTCAAGTCATGCTGGACGGCCGAGCAGTTGTTAGATTTACAGATCCAGACTTCTGACAATCTGCATAATGTCTGGTCCACTTGACAGCTATAAAATACACTCTATTAATTTAATTTAAATAGTGTCCCTGCAGTTTATTTGAACGGTTGTACAGAAAACATTGAAGAATTATGCAGAAGGCATGATGACTTATGATCAGAAATTCTGTTTATTCAAACGTAATACCAAATGGAACAGTTCCTCAAAAAGGTTCCTGAAACTTTCTTATCAACTGATTTTCAACTTGTACAAAATTTAAAATAATACAATTATTTTCTCTTATGCAAAAGCAGAACAAAATTGCCTTAAGTCTTCTTTTCAATATTACTCCCTGTGCAGTGTTGCTATGGTAACAAGGAAAGAAGATGTATTAAATGTACTTAAACTACAGAACTTACGGGTCCACAGTGGTTTAGAAATGAAAGTCAGTGGTGTTGTCTCAAATTCTGAGCAGTGCACACTACAGAGGAATCGGACTGTGAGCAGAGGTCCCTGGTGCAAACAGACAAACTTGAATGAAAGAACAAAGACTTTATGTGGCTTTTGTGCAGTTTTATCTTCCCTACACTAGATGCTAGACTTTAGTTAGTATGCAGGATAGTAAGAAAAGCTTGTCATTGTCATCCTGAGAGAATGTGACACATCCAACTTTTACAAGCTGCAAGCAAACAAATTCAGAGGCAGAGAAAGTTTCATTCATTTTCTTGGGAGTTTGCAACTTTATTTCTCTGTTGTCTGCAGCTACATTAATATGCTGTATTTGGACACTTTAGCCACTCATACAAAATATGTAAACGTTTAGAAAGGGGGTCTAAGTGTCCATTGAAGAAGTTATAAAATGGCCGTGGTGTCCTCGCAGTAAGTCTTAGTGAAGGTGAGGTAGCATTAAAAGTGTTTGGTCCAAGTAAGGGGGCGGGGTCTCAGTCCTCACACGTGCTCCCCTATTGGTCCATGGAGCAAAAGGGGTGTTGATTCAAACATGACAACACAGGAATTCCACTCCGTGTCCTTTTCTGGTCCTGCAGAAACACAATCATGCATTTCCAAGAAGAGGTGCTAGGAATTAAAGCCTGATTTTTAATTTAGATTTTTTTGGGCCTGTATTTTGTAGTCAGCTGTAATTGAATATTGAATGTGACATTAAAGTTCTGTCCAGGTTACGCATGACAGGTTACACTTTTTTTCAAATTTAACCAGGGCCTGCTGGCACATTTATGAGATTTGTGCCATGGATCGTGTCATCAAGCGCTGGTAAATTTTTCACGAGCAGCCGCTGATGTGCCCCACACACGCTGCCAGTTTTATTAATAAAAAGCTCACTGGGCTGATGCAGTGAAAGAGCTACAGGGACACAAACCATCAGTCAGTGTTTCTAATGAAAGCCAAAGGGAGAAATTCTGTTACTGGACAGTGACGTAGGCCGGTCTGGAGAAATCAAACAAAGAGGTTAAAAGATAATTAAATTTCCTAAAGAGAGCTTTTATAATCCAATGTGATATATTTCCCAGTGAAACCAGATATTCAATGAGAAAAAATGAATCAGTTGTTTTAGAGGGGAGCAATAAAGCACTTTTTATTTGAGTCTGGATAATGTTGTCTTTGAATTATTATTGTGTTTTGTTGTGCTTTGCTTTGTTGTCTTCTCTGATGCAACCTTAAACTGACTCTGAATTTAATTATGCAATTACTCATAATTATGCAAATAACTTTAAATGGTTCGTTGATATAAGCTGATTCATCAATGCAGTTTAATTCCTCTGTAAAACAGACAGTGTGTCTAATCGTTTCTGAATCAGGAGTCTCTGATTCTTATCTGTGAATAAATCTGAACACACACACACACTGTGAAACTGTTTGGTAGTCGCCTACAACTGAATTCAGAAACTAATGCAACTATAACCAAACCTAAAAGTCTTTTTGGACATGAGGAGAGGGGTASCTCTCCTATTTCTCTTCTGGAGTTTCAAAAGAGATCTCARTGATGTTCTGAAACTGTGTTTGGATTTGCTGAGATAAACTGTACGATCAAAATGAAATCATCAAACATTTCTCATCAAATTCTTCCAGGAACAAATTATCTGAGCAGTGCTGTACACCTAAATGTTATGGTGCAATACTTTACTGTATGTCAGTTATCTTATTTGCTTCTATTTTTATTTCCTTTAGGGAATTTAAGGAGAAATGTGTTAGCAATGATATTTTGAATATAACTGAGCCCTGAGCAGAACTCTTCTGGGTCGAGTCTCCTGGGACTCTTGTTATGTAAAGGCATTTTTAATACATTAGTATAAATCAACAGTTTTTCTAAAATTGTCAGGTTTAGTTTTCTTATTGTGTCATGTGATGTTGGCCTAGGACACTGATAAGCCCAAGACTCCCCAGCTTACAATTTAGGTTGTAAGATTGTTTTCCTAACGTTCCAGTAATATTCAAAAATCACGTTTTTTTACACATTGTATTAACATTATTGCTTGGTTGTATAAACATTATTCAAACCTTTTTTAATTCTGTAACGCCTTCATAAGGTTCCACTAACAACTTGGGAATAACGTTTTGGAATATGATATTTAACGTTAAAAAAGTTCTACTAATGTTACTGCAAGAGCGTTTGTTGATAACTTTGAGAGAATCTTAGCCAATGTATTGTTAGCTGGGTCCGTTTAAGACCACCTACATTCCCACAAATGACTGTGTGAACACATCACAATGACTCAATGCACTTTTTGCCTGGTTAGCTGTGCGCTGAGCCATGAAGCTAATTGCTACAATGTTGTTCTCTCAACAACCACACTGACATTTAGAAAGTGAAAACCAGACATTTATTTACATCCCGTTTATACAGATGGAAAGAGATTCTGAGTTCTCAAATCAGCAGGCTAGAATAAACAAGCCGTCTGTCACATGGGTCATTTTCTTTTAAATGTATTGTTTCTACATTGAGAAACAGATATATTGAGTGTGTTGAGATGTGACAGATGTATGGAGACAGATGAATTGAGTGCTAACCAGTCAAACTTTGACCTTTTGGAAAAGCCACTGGTAAGAGTTTGGACTCATTACTGCCCCTGCTGGTCTTATAAACACACTGTTGAAACTCAACATGAATATCAGAAGTTCTTCAGAAGTCCTGCAGGTGTCAGATCTCATTGGCTTTGCTGCAGGCTGGAAGTCTGTTTATGGGAATGCCAGGAAATTCCTGACTGCGTTTAATGACACATCAGGACCTAATGCTGCCTAATTGCAAAGCAACAGATGCATCCAGATCATTTCTAAAGACGGGAAATAGACACAATGATCATTATAACAGTATAACCGAACACGAACGAACGGCTCCGATTTGGACCGATTTGAGGGTGAAGAGTGACGTCACACAGTTAAAAATATTTCACCCACCGAAATCAAGACAAATGAATGACTTTGTTTAATTATATACGTTTTATTTAATATCATTGTTTAATTTATTGTATTAATTTATATTTATAATCATTTTATATTAAATATTTTTATTTTAATTATATAGGGTAGGAACGTCACAGAGGTTTAGACACGCCCCTTTTTCGTCACAACTGGTTTGGTCATGTGCTCGGAACGCGTAAATTTGATTGGTCGCTTCAGTTTCTCTGAACGCGTCAGAAGTGAACAGGTGAAATTTGTGAGTTTAATTAAATAACTAAAACTAAAATAACCAAAACAAAGCAGAAAGTTTCTACACTGTATTTAATGTTACTTTTATGAAGCTTTGTAATTGTAGTTTTTATTCACTGCTGTAGTTTGTACATGAGCAGTAATAATACACGTGCTGTATACACTAATGTTGACGTCCATCCCATCATAAACAGTCAGTGTTGCCATCTGTTTATTTCCAGCAGGACAGTGTGTCGTTTCACAAAGCTCAGATCATCTCAAACTGGTTTCTTAAACATGACAATGAGTTCACTGTACTCTGTTGACCTCCACAGTTAGCAGATGTCAAAGAGCTGCTTTGTGTTGGAACTGACATGTGCATCTCTGAAGGGTTTCCAGCACCAGTTTGTTTAAAGATACCAAAACCAATGAAAGCAAAAAGGATCTGTGTAATAGTGACAGGTGAGTGTGTTTAAAGTTGCAATCTGTCACTTTTTGGGTGAAAAATGAACAAAAATCAGTTACATGACAGATAAGTGTTCAACATGATCTTCTTATCTTACGCTGATTCACAACTTTAACAGTGTTTATAATAATGATTCATAATTTGAGCTGTCTGGCTCAAATGGAGACTGAAGATCACTTACGTTGTCCTGCCATCTGCTGGTGGCTGCATCTCACTACAGCTACCACAACAAAATATATATTTTTGCATTTCTTTTGCTTTATACCATAACTGTGATTATGCTTGTTTTATTTTGGCTAACGTTTGCTAGTTCTTTTTCTTTGTTCTTTAGAAATGTAATAGAACAGCCCACTTAATAAATCACACATCAAAATGAATTTTTTATGACAATTTAATGAAATTTGGGTCTTTTATTTTCTAGAGCCAGTTGTGATCAACTGTGGAAATCTCAAAGCTGGCCGGATGATTTCAGAAGAGAGGAATTCTCCCCTCATATCAGACTGGAGGAATGTTCTCAAACCCTGCCAGCGATTCACTTCATCCACAAACCTTTGATCCATCCATTACATCAGCTGAAATGCCAGCCTTCAGTTGTCAAATCCCACCACAGACCCAGACTGGCATCACTGAAGCCAAGATGCTAAACCAT
>JAZGTK010011621.1:0-15469 GCA_036877625.1 Ambastaia sidthimunki | reverse complement strand
GTTAATATAGATTCTGTTTGGTACCTTAACAATCGTTAATTTTTAGAGGCGAGTGTTGTATTTGTAGTCATGTCATACGTGATTTACTGTTTCATAATTAATAGTATAATCCCTGTAGCAGATTTATTATAGGGATGTTTCAGTTATGTTGTTATGTATTTGTTAAGACAAACATTAATTTGCGTGTATCGACATTGTATTGTTGTTGACCTGTTATAAAGTCATGTGTTTATGTTATGAATTCTTGTTTGATCAGCTGTTAATTGAGTGAAATGAGTTTATTTGGGACGAGTACGGGTTTTGGGTCCGGGGGAACAGGTGTATTTGGTAGCACCACTACAGACAGTCATAATCCAATGAAGGTATAATAAAAGAGAATAGTATCTCCACATAATATAAGCTTCTGTACATGCTGCATTTGGTGATACGATTATATTGATAATAGGATGTTGAAGTGACATCGCCACCCGATGACAGCATAAGTTGTTTGGCTTTCAGTCCTCCTACGATGCCTGGAAACTTTCTAATCGGAGGCTCTTGGGCCAATGATGTAAGGCTTTGACTTAATAATTCCGCTTATATTGTATTTGAAATAAGCAAATAACCCACATATTTGCTGGGTGTTTATAAACAACATTTTAATGTAATGTTTCAGGGCAATTTAGCAAATATGTGGGCTATTTGTAAAAATGTTAATTTAGGTGTTTTAAAAATCCTTGGTCTTTAACAGATACAATTGGCATGCTTTCTCTGATCTCAGGTGCGATGCTGGGAGGTTCAGGATAATGGTCAAACTGTCCCTAAAGCCCAGCAGATGCACACAGGCCCAGTGCTTGATGTGTGCTGGAGTGATGTAAGATCATGTACATAATGATATTCTGTGATGTCTGTATTTAATAAAGCATGTTGAGGTTTTATCAGTCTGCACAAGAAACTGGTTGTGGACACATTATTACTGGCTGTTTTTTGAGTTTTTTTATCAGGATTTAGTTCTGCATGTATTTGTTAACAGTAATGCATTGCTCTAGTGTATTAAATAGTGATGCACTGAAATTAAAATTCTGGGCCGAAACAGTGAAAATCCAGGATATACATGGCTGAAAACAAAGCCGAATTAATTTTTTTAAGAACAAATTATTTTAAAATAGTTTTTAAATAATTGTATTATTATTGGACTTTTAATATTATTAAAAACAATACTTAAATATGTTATTCTTTACTTCTTTGCAACAGAATTTTTAACCAATTATCTACATTATGTACATTTTTAGATTTATTAGCCTATATCATAATTATATGCAAAACAGTAGTCAATTTAAAAACTTAGCAGCACTTGCTATAACAAAAGCTTCAGTGATGTCAGCGATTGCTACATGACAGTCCACACAGGGTGCTCCAAACGCAGTCATCAATCAAATCAATCGAATTTTCAGTGCATCCCTAGTATTAAATGTAGCAGTTAATATTTTGCTGCTAGTGATGCATCCTCTTACCTGGCTTTGCTCTGTATTTTCTGTAAAAACAGGATGGTAGTAAAGTTTTTACAGCTTCTTGTGACAAAACTGCTAAGATGTGGGATCTAAACAGCAATCAGGCCATCCAGATAGCGCAAGTAAGCAGTTAACTTCATTCACATTTATATTTTGTATAGATAAGTCAAATTATTTGATCACATGCAGAACTCTGTGTATTTAATACCAATACCAGCTGCATTGATTTACAGTATAATTAATGTAGTAAAACCTTTCCTTTGGCCAGCATGATGGCCCAATCAGGACGATTTACTGGATAAAAGCCCCAAACTACAGCTGTGTAATGACTGGCAGCTGGGACAAAACACTAAAGGTGCTGAAACATCTATGATCATTGCCCCAAGGACTGTGCAGAACTGCTGCTTTTCACATACATTAAGTATTTAACACTGTTTTAACACCAGAATCTCTCTCTCATTGTTTTTTATGACAGTTTTGGGATACGCGTTCTCCAAATCCAATGATGTCCCTACAGATGCCAGATAGATGTTATTGTGCAGATGTGGTAAAGGAGTCTTATTAAATTCTTAATTGTTTGTCTTTGAGTATGAATTTAGAGGATTTTATTGTTTTTTTAATCTCTCTTTATTTTAATGCTGGGCCTTAACATCTTCCATAGAGCGATTGCACACCTGACATATCAGGTGGACTACACAGTGTGCATTCAAATTCAAAATCATTGTTTTCACATACACATACCATTGGCATCTGTTGGCAGCGTCCAGCTATGATTTCTAAAGCTGCTTAAAATTCTGAAGTGTCTGTATATGCAGTGTACTTTCTAGCCAACGTTGTATTTCTAGCCAACGAGTACTTCAGTAATACATTTTTTCTTTTTGTTGTTTAATAAGTCAAGACTGCAAATAGAGAAGTTACAAAACAAAACTTTTTTTACTCCATTCTGGAATCACATTGGAGACACTTTCTGATTTCTAAATTGAGGTCTAGCATAAAGAAATAGCCTTTCAATTTCCCACTGTATTTTACAATGTAGTAATATAGAGATAAGATGAGCATCAGCTGAAATATAAATGTATGAGGTTTTCAGAGCTTTGCAATGGTGCGTAATGTCTTTTTGGTGTTACAGGTATATCCTATGGCAGTTGTGGCCACTGCAGAACGTGGTCTTATTGTTTACCACCTGGAAAATCAGAGTTTCGACGTATAGATTCACCTCTGAAGCATCAGGTCAGTATTAGTTAATTTCTAAACATTCTCATTTCAAATAAAATGAATTGAATGGTGAGTTCATAAAGTGAACAGCAGAGTTTTTTAATAAGAAGATGGTATAGATTAATAAGTTTGATTATTAACTTGTAATTTAAATACTGAATATTTAAAAATAATTCCACTTTAAAAGTTTTAAAAATGTAAAACAAATCTGATGTTTCAAATATGTTTAATTTATAATATGTGCCAGAATGTTTAGAATTTAAATTAAAAAAAAATGTTTTTGCAGTATAATTAAATGCTTATTAATTAAAAATGATTTTCACAAAAGTTTGCAGATTTCATCAAGACAAAGCAGGAATGGTGTTTTAATTTGTGTGTTCTGTTGTTTAGCACCGTTGTGTGGCAATCTTTAAGGACAAGCAGAATAAACCTACTGGTTTTGCACTGGGCAGCATCGAAGGACGAGTTGCCATTCACTACATAAACCCACCTAACCCGTAAGTCCATGTCTGATCACCTTATCTGAGCCACAAGTAATTAATTACCAGTTTCTAAATTTAAAAGCATAGCGTAACATTTATTTTTTATTTTTTTTTACTCAGAGCCAAGGACAATTTTACCTTCAAGTGTCACAGGTCAAATGGAACTAACACTGCCACACCCCAAGATATTTATGCTGTGAGTATTCTAGTGTATGTGCAAAAACATTCTAATTAGTAATAAAATGAATTACCTCGAAATATTGTAGTCTAAAGTGGGAAAACGTTGCTATCCTATTAGTAGCTCCTAATATACTGTTAGGAAACTGTAGGACACAAGCATGTTGTCTTATAAGTGAAATTTACATTCATTCTGTTTGTTTCTCTTTTAGGTTAATGGTATCTCCTTTCACCCTGTTCATGGAACTCTGGCGACAGTAGGCTCTGATGGGCGCTTCAGTTTCTGGGATAAAGATGCTCGCACTAAGCTAAAGACTTCTGAGCAATTGGATCAACCAATAACAGCCTGTTGCTTCAATAACAATGGGAACATATTTGCATACGCTTCCAGCTATGACTGGTCTAAGGTACAATCTCAATACATTTAACTATAATTTGTATTTAATTAGTGTTAACACCCACCTTTTGTACCTGACAAGTTCTGACAAGCTTCACCTATGCATGACAAGCTCCAACTTTTTGGATCCAAATTATAGAAGTTTACTTAAGTTCTCCAAGTTTTATCCTTATTGGAGTATTCGTCTCATTATTCCAGTCTCTGTTCCTTTTTCTTTTCTGTGTAAAACAGGGACATGAATACTACAATCCCCAGAAGAAGAATTACATCTTCTTGAGGAATGCGGCTGAGGAGTTGAAGCCTCGAAACAAGAAATGGTGAGAGCGGAATATCCAATACCATGGCGACAGTGTCTTTCACTGTGCAGGGGCAGGTGTGCTGCCTTCATTGGGAGCAAATTCTGACTTTCTGAGGCTTTTGGTATCTCAGAATGCTTTAGTTATAGAGGGATGCTGGTTGTGTTTACTCTTAGAAACACAGAGATCATAAATTATAATTATTGAATATAAAATCTGAATTGTGTACACAAGATTTAAGTTAGCTTAAGTTACAGAAATGTTTAGATTAAGAGTGATTATGTATACATTGACCGAAATGGTAAAATATTTGTTTACAGGTGAAAAGCCACCATGTTATGACAACCGAATAATTCACTCTTTGACAGTAATGATTATTTCTGTTTGCAGTGCTTTAGTGATGATGTTTATCAGTATTTATTTATAAATATCCAGTAGACGAGAATCACATTTAAAATGTGGACGAGCTGGAATGGGTTACACAATGTCAGAAAAGAAAGATTTTACAAATGTTAAGCATCATGCCTCTTTAATCGTGTACAACAAAAAAATCATATTTGAAAAAATACTATATTGACTAACACTTGCCTCTTCTTTCTGTAGATTTGTCAAGCTTCATCACTTGGAGGACCTGCGTTAGCGTGTAAATATGGGACAGAGAGACCACCATTTGGCATGCACCTGGACCAATGGCGTGCCAGTGCATAATTTTTATGGACCAATGAGCAGGGGCCAACTGCTTAGAAGCAATGGTGATGTAAGCAGTGGGTTGTGAGATGCTTCAGTTTTGAGCCATGCTTCGGTGTTCTTGGTGTAATTTGATGTACCACTTTCTTCATGAGCTCTTTACAACAGCTCTTTTATTTTTTTATACTGCCTTCCAAAGAAAATGCTTTTCCACTTTAGTTTGCTTTCTCTGCTTGGTGTAGAATAATATTGTGTAACCAATAATAAATCTGTCCAGAGCTTTGACTGCATTTTGAAATTTCTTGTCTTATTCTCAATGTTTTGGTCTTAAAAGGCCAAAACAATTCACATTTTAAAAAAGCACATGGTACTTGGAAACTGGTGTCCATAAAGATTTTTGCTTAAAATAAAAGAATAGGTTAGTATACGTTTAGTATACAGATGAACATAATAGACAGGTTGTGGTGTTTGAGCCAGCCCCCCACATAACAATGTTTACTACGCGGATACCCATAAAACATTCAAATCTATATACATTTACAGCTTTTATCTGTAAGATCTTCTGTTATGCTGGCTTTAAAATGAATTTTGTTTGGCATTAGAATGTCAGAACTTTGGGGGGTGGGCTCATATCACCTTATCAGCTTAGCAAACAGCAACAAATAGTGCCATTTCATAGCAACACCCTAGCAACCAGTTATAGTACCCTTCCTTTGAAAAAGGGGAGAGGAATTAGAACATTGTAGACCCAAAAAGGTGGCTTTTTTGAGAGCACTCTTGCAACCAATAGGAATTAGCTATAATCTCATCACCAGAACATTAGAGACATGGGAGTTGGCTCTTTTGATTGAGACACATTCATCTTTTGGTTTTACCTTGTTAACTGTCTAGCTACACCCTAGCAACCATGTAATGAAATGAAAAAGCCATATCTCGATTTTAGAACATTATAGAGACATTAAAAGCGAGACATTGTACTATTTCATGCAAAATATTAGCTCATTTTGAACTTGATGACAGCAACACAGTTTTGGGACCGGGGCAACAAAAGGCTGAAAAAGAAATTGGTACTGGTAAAAAACAGCTAAAGGAGCATTTTGCAACTTTAGCAACTATTTGGCAACAGGTCAGTAACATGAGTGGGTATAAAAACAGCATCTTAGAGAGGCAGAGTCTCTCAGAAGTAAAGATGGGCAGAGGTTCACAAATCTGCAAAAACTGTCTAAAAAATTGTGGGACAATTTCAGAATAATGTTCCAAAATGGAAACTCAGGAAGACTTTGAATATCCTATAATCTACAGTTCATAATGCACCAAAAGATACAGAAACTAGGAGAAATAGGAGAAATCTCTGTGTGCAAGGAACATGGCTGAAAGTCAATATTGGATGCTCATGATCTTCAGGCCCTCAGGCGGCCTTGCATTAAAAACAGGCATGATTTTGTCTTGGAGATCACCATCCAGCTTGTTATCAGCACACCGTTCAAAAGCCTGCATCTCTGATGGTATGGGGTTCCATTAGTTTCTATGCCATGAGTAGCTCACACATCTAGAAAGGTACCATCAACACTGAGAGATAAACACAAGTTTTAGAACAACATATGCCCCCATCCAGATGACATCTTTGGTCTTTGCATATTTCGGCAAGACAATGGTAAACCGCATACTGCATTCATTACAACAGCATGGCTTTGTAGTAGAAGAGTACAGGTGCTGAACTGGCCACCCTACAGTCCAGATCTTTCACCAATTGAAAACATTCGGTGCAGCATAAAACGAAAAATCCGGCAAAGAAGATCCAGGACTGTTGAGCAGCTAGAATCCAGCAACTGGTCTCCCCAGATGTTTACAGACTGTTGTTAAAAGAATAGGGGATGGTACTCTGTCCCAACCTTTTCGAGAGGTGTTGCTGCCATCAAATTCAAAATCAGCAAATATTTTGCATATGCATGTAAAAAATTTAAAAATGTCTCTTTTGACATGTGTTGTCTATGTTCTAGTGTGAATAAAATATGGGTATGAGATTTGCAAATCACTGCATTCTGTATTTACACTTAATACAGTGTTCCAAACTTTTTTTGAATTGGTTGTAATGTTAAAATGTTAAAACATGTTAACTTTATGTTAAAATGTGTTAGGTTCAGTAAAAATATTTTGGCATGATGCTAAAATCATACTTAAAATTACTTAAAATGTTAAACTTGTTACTATAGTGTTAGAGAATGTCAGACCTATTTAGTATTTAGTATTTACACACATCCAAACTTAAAAGATAGTAAGAATGAGAGGGTCTTAGAGCAGATTTCGGATGCGATTAGGTGCATACATTGTTTTGTTCTGGTTCGCACATTAAACACATATAATCAGACCAAAGGCTGTATCATTTATATTTGTAATTTTATATTCCAGAGTATAAATAAAAAATATATAAGTACTATATATACAAGTAAATATACAAGTAGTAGTTTTGGTGATGTTGCTCACTCCAGGTCAGTAAGTGGCAGTAATACGCCATAAACCGGATTGCCGATCGCGTTTGAATTTCACAAGAAGAACCCTGACTGTAGTGGGCATTGAAGACTCAAGATGGCTGCATCTTTGTGGCGAATCAGTGAGGCAGTGGTTGCTCAAGTTCGTAATGTAAGTAAATAAACAAACTGCCAGTACATTTGACATATTTTGTGGGTTTTTCAAAAATGGAGAACCTTTATTGAGTTACTTTAATTTTAAGTAGTCAGCCGTCGTGTTTGCAAAATGACCACCATTGGTTTTGCTGAAGTGTTAGCCGATGGCTCAGATAGAATAAAGGTGACATCTTTGCGTGTTTGTTAAGTCTGATGATCAGTAGTGGACAATTGGACAGCTCTGTAAACAAGTCATTCCGTAACCCTTGTCACTGAAACACTGCAGTTTTGCTTTTTCTTCTTGTTGGTTATGTTAACCTGGCTGCTACCTTCCCTGACAAGGTCATTGAATAGCCTAGTGAACTCATCCTGGCATATGTAGTCTATGCGCCAATTCCTGCTCTCTGTTAATGTTCATATGCTATATTTTCTTTTTTTGTAACGTTTTCCGTTCGAAGTTTGTAATAAGAATACAGTGAGTTAACAAGAAAATGCAATGCAACAACAACAGTGTTGATTTCTATGATTAAAGCTTTCCCGTGACAAAGGTTCTGTCTTGCATGTCTCATTGAGTCGTTCAGTATTTAAAAGGAAGATCATTGAAGTGAAACTGCAGTTTTGTGTTTCACTTTGACTTGTCATGTAATAAATGGTTAGGCATCTCAGAAGGTATTCAGACCCCCCTCACTTTTTCAATTGCAGCCTGATACAACAATCGATTAAATGTGTGTTTCTCATAATTCTACACTCAGTACCACATAATGACCAAGTAAAAACAGAATAACTGAAATGTCACATTTACATAAGTATTAAGGGTTAAGGGTACCCATATGGTGTACTCGCACTAGACACTGTTGCCTTAAACAGTGCCCAACTGCAATTGTCCCCACTCCCCCCCTGGCCTGCACTCACCATGGCACTAAAGGTTCCAGGCTGGGGCATGCTTGTGTCAGCATAGCATAGCTAGCTAGTAGAATTCTAACTAACTCTTAAACTACTTTGAAGCAAGCTACATGGTGGAAATGTTTATGTAATTTTAGCAACCTTTACTTTAACTAGTTGTTTTTATTCAGTGTTCAATGTGGAAATGACAAGAAAATTTACCTTTATCTCCCTTTATTGCACTGGATGGTTGTCGTGACGATGAGCAAACGTTAGACAGGTTCCCGCTTTTCGATGCCACTTTCCACTTTCCGTCCACATGCCTTACACAATGGGAAACTGCAGTGTACTTTTATCTGGTTAAAGAAAAATAAGCTTATGCACATTTTGAAATTCTACATTTTGTTCTATAAATTAATTCACAGTTTATTCACATTTTTGGGTGCCCATATAACTTCATTACAACGATTTATCGCATTACAGAATACCAGCATGTGTCTAGAGCCAGTGCACAAAATGAAGACGTATATAATAAATATATAATGTATAAACTATAAAACTGAATTATGTGGAAATTGCATTGTATGCATAAAAAAGTGGTTTTCTGTTTCTTGGAGAGCAGTATCTCTCACACATGTACACACAAAGGAACGTGTGAGAGCCCTACATACCAAATAAACAAAATAAAAATAATGTACTAGCTACAAATGATTTTTAAATGGTAATTTACTGGAACACAACCTCAGAACACAAGGGTTGATTTAACGTTGCTCTTATGTGAGCGTCCAGCAGAAACCAATTGACCACTGGGCTTCCAGTTACAGTGTAGAACTGTAAAATTAACCATCATGCAACATTAATAGCGCACTTAAAACACTCCATGATCGGCCTCTGTAAAATCTAATATCGGTCAACCTCTGGTAATGAGTATATGACTGAACCATATTATTGCAGTATTCTTTTCCTTGCTTTTCTTTTAATACATAAAAATTACCTGCATATTTATGGCTGCATTCTTCATTTTAGCCTTTTCTCCTGTCTTTGAGACGAGGGCAGGCCTCTGTGACTTATGCTCAGAGTCTGCTGGGAGCTCCAGAAACTCAGCTAACCACCCTAGGCAATGGTTTAAGGATTGCCTCTGAACAGACCAACCAGGCCACATGCACTGTAAATATCTGTTTATTGATTTTACATTTTTAAATAAAAAAATTTTTGTATGCAGAATGTTTTAATGTTATTTTATTTTTTTGCAAGATCATAGGCCTAAAATTGAAATGATTATTGCACCAGTATTGGTTTATTTTTATATTCGCAAATAACTGTTCACTCACACTAATTTTTCTGCATTTTGCAGGTTGGCCTTTGGATAAACTGTGGGAGTCGTTGTGAAACTGAGAAGAATAATGGTGCTGGATTTTTCTTGGAACACATGGCTTTCAAGGTATACAATATACTATTTCTTGAGGTCTCATTCGCTAAATGAATATTCATATGTTTTTTTCCAATGCAAATTACTTTTCCTGAAACCTGTAAGATATTTCTACGCATTCAAACCTAAAGCTGAGACAAACACTGTTCAAAATCTTGGCCTTTGTTTATGACCACATCATATAAAATGATAAATCTGTGTTTATAGTGAAAAGCGAAAAGGTGGTAAACAGATTTTCCAGTGTAAAAAGAAAAATGTAATTTGGTGTTTTTGTTTTTTTATTTAGTACTTTTCCCAACTGTTCCGAATGTTTCTCATCTTTAGGGTACAAAGAAGCACCCTCAGTCTGCTCTTGAACAGGCTGTGGAGTCAATGGGAGCTCACTTGAGTGCATACACCTCTCGTGACTGTACTGCCTACTACATGAAGACTCTTGCTAAAGACTTGCCCAAAGGTTAGAGATTAAACAGCTAAACTATCTCTTCTAAACTAAGTATGTTTAGAAGATATGTAATACTATATTACATATTACTTTTATGTAATATGCTTGGAATTTGGTTTAATTAGTTTACTTGTTTACAGTTTAGGATATCAAATTTAAGGTCAGTTGATTATTTGTGTTTGTAATTTGGTTATATATGCTTTGTAAATATACTTTGTTTCTTAAGGTCAAATTACAGGAAAACATCAGATATTTAGGATAGAGGTTAATGGCTAGCACTATGAAACTGACCTTAACAGTAGACAGAATATCTCTAAAATCTCAAAATTTATGTACTGCTGTGGGGGATGTGACCATTTTAAAAGTTTCACAGGTACAACACTTTAGGTTATTCCCACCTAGAGTTAAAAATATGAACGAGGATTGAGTGTGTTTTGTTTGAGTTTAAAGTCAATTAGGTTACTTCAGTCTTGCACTCTAGAAGTGTTGCTGTAAGTGTAACACTTTTATTTTGTTCTAATTAGGATGTTTGTATTGTACATAGGATGATTATGTTTGTATTCCCTTTAGCGGTGGAACTTCTGTCAGAGGTGGTGCAGGGTTCGACTCTGAGTGAGGCTGAAATAGAGCCTCAGAGGGCTGTGGTGCTTAGAGAGCTAGAGGAGGTGGAAAGTAACTTGCAGGATGTTTGCCTGGATCTGCTCCATGCTACAGCATTTCAGGGTACTCCCCTGGGACATAGTGTTCTTGGTCCCTCTGTAAATGCCAGGTGAGTGCATAGCCTGTGAGACTTGGTGCAAAATAATATTGATTTGTCAATATTTTATTAAGTGTCATGTTTTATCTCAAGTAGGGTAAAAGCATCGGAAACGTGTCGTTTTGCTAAACAACTACTTGCCTGTATTTTAGAAAAAAAAATGTGACATTCATTAGCCTTCGTTTCAGTGAATCTAAGCTTTAGTAATTTTAGGTTTTAGTGTATACACATTTCCTTCAAATCTTCAAAGGCACTTCACCTACTGTTTTCCTTTGTTATAATAAAGTAATGATTTCTACTTTGTTGCATGACATAACACGATATACTGGATGTATGCCTAAATCAAAAACATACTACTGACGACTAACTTTTTTTCTGTCTGTATCTTTGCTGTCTGCAATCTGAAGAACTCTGACTCGTCAGGATTTGGTGGAATACATCAACAGTCATTATAAAGCCCCTCACATGGTGTTGGCTGCTGCTGGAGGTACTGCACATACATTTAAACAACTAAATGTAACATCTAGCATGCCAATCAAACTTGTCATGCAGATGTTTTAGAGGTCAACCAATTTCCTGTTTTGACAATTAACCATCACATATAACACCTTTTGTCAGCCAATCGTTTTTCCCTGTGGTTCCCTGACGATTGTTGTAGAAAAAACAAATACATAAAAACGGATGACAATAAATTCACTATATTTTTTGGTTCTCACCTTAAAACGTTTTTTGATTTTGATTAGTCATCAAGTGTTCTCAATTGCTGTGATTCAAGGTCGCAGGATTCAGAAATTTGCAAGCTTGTTTTTCCTAATCTTAGTGATTGGTTTTGGCAAAATCCAATATTGGTTGACAAAAAAGCCACAAAAGAAGCACTGAATGTCTAACCACTGCCTTCGTTTCTGCTGTAGGAGTGAATCATGATGAACTTGTGGCTCTTGCTAGGCAGCATTTCAGTGAGGTTCCTTTCGAGTATGAGGGGGATGCTGTGCCTGTTCTGTCGTCATGCCGTTTCACTGGGAGTGAGGTCTGAGTTGTTTCTGTGTGTGTAAGGGTCTTGTTTTATTTTGGTTGATTAACCTGTGGTTTGTCTGAACCTGTCTTGCTTTCAGATTCGTATGCGTGATGATGCAATGCCTCTAGCTCATGTTGCCATCGCTGTAGAGGGAGCTGGAGCTACAAATCCTGATATTGTGCCACTCATGGTTGCTAACTCTATCATCGGTAGCTATGATATCACATTCGGAGGTGGCAAGGTTAGCTTCAAATTATGGTGAATCTTCCATATCCTGAACACTGTATAAGGTAGATTTGGGAATCTTTAGGTACCTCATGATTCGATTGAATTTAAACTTAATCCAATTGTTTATTTGCAGAACTTAAGCAGTCGTCTGGCACGCCTAGCTGCAGAGTTGAACCTGTGTCACAGTTTTCAAGCTTTCCTGACATCATATAGTGACACTGGGTTGCTGGGCATACATTTTGTTACAGACAAACATAAAATAGAGGACATGATGCACTGGGCTCAAAATGCCTGGTAAGTCACTGGCATATTTTCAGCTATTGGCCCAGTTGTGTGTGTTGCATGTAACTGAAAGGGCTTGTTTGGTTTAATATGTTATTTATCATTTTTGTTACTCATAAACATCTTAGTATTGTTAATTACTATTACTAGTATATATTTCTAACAGGAAATAATTCCTAATACTATGTATAAACAATATATTTTATGTCATAATTTTCTTTTTCTGTGCTATAATTTTTTTGTATGTACAGCTGCTTGGCAACAATACATCATTGTGAAAAGCACTATAAAAATTGCATTGAATTACTGCATATAAAATAATCTGCTAACATGTGCTTTTGACATCCTATTTGAGGCTTTGAATACATATTAAAGTATTATCTTCTTACGATTTATCATTTCTTTGTTTTCCTCACCTTGTAAGTCACTTTGCATAAAAGCGTCTGCTAAGTGCCTTAAAGTAAATGTATTATGATGTCCTTTCTGTATCACAGGATGAATTTGTGCACCACAGTGACTGAGAGTGATGTGGCCCGAGCCAAGAATGCTTTGAGGGCTAGCCTAGTGGGACAGCTAAATGGTGAGGGGAAAAAACATACATTTCACTCATGCACAGTGTACCTTCTCTCTTTGTAGCAAAACTTCAGAAAGTATAGTACAATAACTGTAAATATTCCTTTACTAAAATTATGAATGTATTGTCATGTACCTGCAGCATGCGTTTGATTTCTGCAGACAGTTTTTTGGGGATCTGCTCTATCATTTCGGTCAAACAGTATAGTGTGGTCTCCCCTAATCATCCTCCTATAGACCATAAATATGTGAATGTGGGATGAACGATAGATACTGTGCAGCTGGCTGAAATGTATCATTTCAGGTCAGTGCCCAATTATTTTTTTTTTTCAGCCAGGGAATGATATCAGTGATATAAACCAACTTGACACCTCCTCTTACATTTACCTTACATTTACCTCAGGAAATGTACCCAAATATCCATAGCTGGTTAGTTCTTTAAAGAAGAGAATATCACAACACCTTTGTTATTTGAGTTATGTTTAGTACTTTTTACCCCCAGTAACAGGTGTTTGAGATAGCAAATAATTATCTCCTCTATGGTTAGGAAAAGTATTAATATCATTTGGAAAACAAATTCTGCATCCGTTTCAGGGCAAAATTGCATAAAAATAATTGAGCAGGCTACATTTCATCCCCCAGCATATATTTTTGTTATATTTTTGTTACAGCATTTGTATAAATTCAGTACAAAAGATGTTTGTTACTTGACCTTTTAAACTGACTTTAAAAGTGCTCTTTCAGAAGTGAGACATCATATTAGATGGAGGAGCTTTAGGGCACAAAAAACCCAATAATGAAAATACAAGAATATTACAAAGCCCAAAGAAGAGTTCTCTGGTTTCAAATATTTGAGCTTGCATTTATGCTCTGCTGCATGTGTATGAATGAAAGTTAGCAAAGTGAAAAGTGTAGTGTGACTGCACTTGTACTCATTTAGGCTGTTACATATCTTTTTATTTTTAATCTGTGTTTGTCAATCTCTGACAGAAGAGGGCAGTGTTTTACCAAAAATAATAGTAGTGTCCTAACCCTAGTAGGTTAAGACGTGGTGTTTGACGTTTTTTAATGTTGCCTGCTAAGCTGCCATTTTAACATTATGTGTTATGAGAGTACATACAAGAAGTTGTCAGTATTTAGGTATTACAGTGCTGCTTAATGCTGCTAAGGTATGTCAGAAGTAGTTTGCATAATTAAGCTCTGACATTTAACAGCAATAAGGACTCCAAAGTTGCCCAGACACTTCTGATTCTGACTCAACCACAAGCCAGCAATGTGTACAACACATACTTACTGTTTTTATAATGTTTCTCTTTGTCCTCAGGAACTACACCTGTTTGTGATGACATTGGCAGGCAGATCCTCAACTATGGTCGTCGTATCCCGTTGGCTGAGTGGGATGCCAGAATTGAGGTAAATTGTGTATGTTAGCTGAAGTCTGTAAAAACAGGAACTGCACTTAGCTGTTAATTTGAGGAGAAACTCGCTATTGTTTATTTGTAATTTAGAAGTGCATGGCCTTTAATCACCTTTTTACTGATCTAAATGAAAATTTTGGGGTTGGCTTTTTAAGGGTTTTCCTTTTTACTTAAGTGTAAAGACCCACTGTTATATTTGGTTAACAGGTGAAAATAATATGTATAAGGTAAAATAATGCCAATAGAGCTGGAATGTATATTAGGACTTCTGGTGGTTCTTACTGTCCTGCTTTTTCTGTGTGGTGTTTTTAATGTGGGTTCAAAGTGAAGTTCAGAAAACCTTTTGCAGCTTGGTTTCTATAAATGCTCTTTTTCTACTAGGAGTTCTGAAACGGTATAAACTCATGTCAAAAGATCTAAGAAAATATTTCTTTTGTTTCTTGTTTCTTTTACCAGGCTGTAACACCCAAAATTGTCCGTGATGTCTGCTCCAAATACATCTATGATAAATGCCCAGCTGTGTCTGCAGTTGGTAAGTCAGAGCCTGTATTTTTGTTACTTGTCAAGGTTAAATTTTAGTGTTGCTTTGTTAAAGTAAAACATTAAGTTTAATTTATAAACGTTGTGCATATCCTTTTTACTCCTCCCTCAACACCCCCCTCCCCATCCCTTCTGTCCAACAAATTTAATGAAAACCATTCGGTTTTGCTTTTAAAAGAATATAAAAGAATATATGGAACTGATGCTAAATAAAAACTGGGTATGACTTTTGAATGCTTACAATTTTATGACGTGAAAACTAAGAACAAAAAAAAATGTGGTCAGTAACATATTAATAACTACACAATTAAAATTGTGTACATATTACTTGCATTAATACATTAATAATACGTTACATACATTACATTCATAGCCAGTGACCACTTTCTACTTTGCGTTATACAGGGAGTGCAGAATTATTAGGCAAATGATTATTTTGACCACATCATCCTCTTTATGCATGTTGTCTTACTCCAAGCTGTATAGGCTCGAAAGCCTACTACCAATTAAGCATATTAGGTGATGTGCATCTCAG
>JAZGTK010011620.1:0-15470 GCA_036877625.1 Ambastaia sidthimunki | reverse complement strand
GTATCAGACAGCTCTCTGTGTGGTCAGAGTCTGTGAGTCTGTCTACAGGTGTGAGTTTCAGTCTTTGGGTTTTGTGACCAGTCCCAGGCGGCCCGTCAGGTCTTTAAGGGGGGCAAACACACACACCCACCCCAGATCACACCCCCTCCCGCACACTCCTATCAATAGTGCTAGTGTTTAACCACTTAACCCCCTCAAACACACACACTCACACACACACTACAGGTTAGGAGATTTACCATTCCTGTACGTCCACATGTGACTGATGTTGCTTTGAAGGCCGGTGTGATTTAGACTCCTGACGTCTGCGGTGTTTTGACTGAACGTTTGAACTTCTTCCTCACCTTTTCAGTTCCACCTGCATGCAGGACAGGAAACGTGTGTGTGTGTGTGTGTACAGGAAGGCCTTTATTCTCAGGCTGTGAGTGTGTGTTGTGTGTCTGATGTTGTTTGTGTTGTGCTCTTTTTGTGCTCTTTTCTCACACCTGTAGTCTCCGCTTTAGAAAAACAAAATTAGCCGTCTTTTCAAGAAGGGAATGTTTTTCTTTGTGTGTGTGTTTGTTTTCCAGTTTACAGAAGCACAAAGTCTCACATGTTGCTTATGTTTCAGTTTTTTTTAGGTTGAAAGATATTCGAGGTTCAGTATATGCAGCATCAGTGACCATATCAGTATTGGCCAATATTAGCATTTTATATTTATAGTATCTGCATAGCAAACATTACGCTTTTTTATGCTTGGTTACAAAAGCACTAAAACGTTTTCCATCTTTTGTACTGTACAGTGTTCTGTTGTGACGCCTCATTTTCTTTACAAGATGTGAAATGATAAGCTGAGATGTTGGTTAGTTGTTTATTCAAGGTCAAGTGTGTAACATTTTTCATTGTTAAATGCTTTCAGTGTTAATGAATCATACTTGATTGTAAAGATAAATCTGCAGTCAGCTTTAGTTAAAGGTGCAGTCGACAATTTCTGAGAAATGCTGTTGAAAATAAAAACCAGAAACCAAACAAACAATTTTGTGAATATTTACTATGATGTCTTTTTGTGTGTGTGTTGAAAAAAATGTGTTTTCACATAAATTGGAGCAAAAACAAAGTAAATCAGATAATGTGTTAAATGGTGTGTTTGATATTTTAAGGGCGGAGCAATGAAGTGAGGGATGTGTTTGTATGTTTGTTTGTTTGTTTGTATGTCGATTTCATATATAAACAGCATTTCTCACTTGTGTTTTTATCACTTACTGCACCTTTAAGCTATTGGCTGATTTTTTTCCCCAAAACATTGTGGCTTTTATGGACTATTATAACATGAATCTGAGCATCCCAAACCAGTCTGACACGGCAACATTAGCTCAAGTTCAGTTTCTCCAGCCAATGGCAGACAGGGATCAGGTGACAGGAGAACCTGTTTGAAACACTCATTATCTCAGCAGTGGTCGTGCAGATTTACACACTTCAGCATTAAAACAAAAGCACAAAACAAAATCACGTCAGTCACCATAACAGAAAATAGTCATCAGTCCTGCAGTTTCACAATTAATGGGAGATTTGAAAGAGTTCCTGCGTTTAAAAACCAGAGTGTGAACGTTGCAAGAACTCAACAGAAGCCCCTTTGATGCACATGGAAACGGGCACAAGTGAACTTTGACCTCACAGAGGTCGCTGGGTCACATCCTGGACAGTGTGTGTGTGTGTGTGCGTGTGTGTGTGTTTCTGTCCTCTCTCTCTCTGAGTCTGTCAGTCACTCTGACAGCAGTGTTTGACATCATTTAAATGTGTCAGTGTGTGTGAATGCTGTTTAAAACATGGACAGATATAGGCACTATAGATAATGACCATCATAATACTGGTTATTGTGTATGTAATCAAAATTTTTCTCTTCAGTTATGTTCGATATGTCAGTGAAACAATCAGAACCAATATTAGAATCAGATTTTGCTGAAAATGGAATCAGATCAAGGACTTTATTGTTTGTTATCCGTCTTTTTTACAGCTCGTAATGTTTTAATGTGTGCTTTACTTTTTACTTATTTTGTACTTAGATCTACAAAAAAAACAAGATCTGCAAAAAACAAGATCTGACACATAGATGTGGAATAAAACAGCACAGCAAAAACGACTTATTTGCACATAGAAGACATTACAATATTATAAAATTACTAAAATATCTGTTATTTTTGCATCTCTATTAATCACATATACAGCAATTAAAAACAGTACAATAAATTACAGGTAAATTGAGCATTATATAACCCCTCTATTCTCTCTCTCTCTCTCTCTTTCTCCACCAGTGTGATCAGTAAGGTGGTTCCTGATTCAGAACCAACCCCTCCGCCACCACGGACCCCCATATCCAGGTCCGGTCCAGGTGCTCGGATGCGTTCTCCCCCGGCTCCCCCTCCACCTGCCCCTGCTCCTGTGGTAGCACCACCCCGCCCTCCCCCTATCCTGGCCCCTCCAACCCCACCTGCCCCCATTCAGCCCCCACACAGCCAAGCCAAAGCACGTGGATGCAGCGTTGTCACGGAGACCGTCAGCGCATACGTGGTGTGTGCATATACATACATACATACATGCAAGCAAACAATAATAATGTGTCATGCATTAATAATAATCACAATTCAATAAACAGTTCCTACAGGTTGCAGCAAACGTAGTTCAGCACACGCAGGTGATATTGTAGATTGTAAAGTAATATTTCTGATATATATTTCTATAATAGCTGATGTGTGATCACAGATGTGATATATCACTACAGCAAATGTTGCACATATATGTTTTAATAACATTATTTTTAACTTAATTAGAAGATTCTGTTTTGCTTTCTGTAGCTGAGCTGGTACAGCATTACATTAGCAGTGTAAAGGTTATGGGGTCCCGTGAAACACATATATGAATTGATTTGACTGTTTTAAGCAGTGTCAGATCTGAGAGGTTTGTTTGATGTGTGTTTGTTCCCGATAGATTCGGGATGAGTGGGGGAATCAGATATGGATTTGTCCGGGATGTAATAAACCGGATGACGGCAGTCCTATGATTGGCTGTGATGAGTGTGATGACTGGTATCACTGGTAAGACCTGTTCAAACCACCTTTTACTTCACACGACTGGAACTCAAACTGTTTTCACAACAGATTTTAGTCTCGTAATGTGACACGTCCTGGTTAAAAAGGTTTTGAACTAGGAAAATGTTTGCAGGGTAATTCTTAGTTTTGTCCAACAGGTATTCATTAAATTATACAAAGTGGGCGGTCCATACGAGAATGAGGTCAGATGATTGGAGGAGTTTAAATTACATTAGGAGGGCTTGATGATGTCAACCACTAAAAAAATGATTGAACTGCAAGATTATAAAGACAAAATGTTTTATTTTTAAATAATGGGCACTGATGAATCATGTAGAATATAGACCTAAGAGACTAAATTATATCAGTTTTGAATTAAATAATATTAAAGTCATTTAATATTAAAATAAAGTCAGTTATGTTTGTCGTTTAATTTATGTTTTGGCATATTAGTGCAATATGCAATGCATATGTTGTGATTTAAAACAAGCCAAACACACACACACATCTCAGCACAAAGTGAATCAGGGGACGTGCCAATTGAACACACAAAAAATATGCAGACTGAGCACAGATTGTCTGGCAGTGCTGTAATGAATTTAAAGGAATCATTTTTTTTATGCATTTTGCACAAAGATCAATGCACACACACGCACAGAACAAATCACATCTCTTTCATGATAGAAGCAAAGATTTAATGATGAAAACGATCAAGACTTTTTAGATAAAAACACTTTTGTCCATGTCTGTTTCTTTTATATATATGTCACATATATATATTAATATATATGGAAAATCGCTCGCTTGGCACATAAGATGTGCACTTCACCATAGTGATGATACACTCAGTTTCTCTCTCTCTCTCTCTCTCTCTCAGGCCGTGTGTGGGTCTTATGGCGGCCCCTCCAGAGGATCAGTCCTGGTTCTGTGTGAAATGCGCCGGCAAGAAGAAAGACAAGAAGACAAAAAAGAGGAAACGCAAAGTGCACTGACACGTTTATTTTTCTCTTCTCTCCATCTTCATCTGTTTTCGCCTTAATTTGTTTTCAACTTTGTTTTGCTGCAGTTGTTTGTTGTTTTTCTCTCTTCTTTTAACTAGGTTAACTTAACTCGGCGTCCGGTGTCATAATGTATTTTTTAAAATGGAAATTTCAAATGTGTATATGTTACTTTTTTATGTGATGGTACGTCTGTATGATCTTTGTACTGAGCTCATGGTTCAGTAGATGTGTGTGTTGAAATGAACCTCTCTCTCATCATCATAGTTTGTACTTGCTTTGATTCAAAGCGGCATCACACACAAGAATTAAAAACATTCTGTAATCCGTCTTTTAATCCTTATTCTGATTTCAACTGGAGGTGCAGTTTCATTTTATTATGAATTTAATTAAAAGTTGCTTTTTCACATTTTATTGTTTTGTTGTCTTGACGTTTGTTTGAGTGGAAGGTTACAGGTTGAGCACTTTCCAAGTTTATCTTCAAATATTAAATGTTTAGTAACTCCAAACAGCTGCCAAAAATTAAATGATTGTGGCCTTAATGCAGAATTTTCATAAGCTCTGTCTCAAAGCAATGAGTGAAAGGGGTAGTTGTGTTTTTTGTGAATATGCTCAGCAGTTGGTACGTTTTGGCATTTAAATTGATTTTGGCATTTCTCTCGAATGGTGTAAAAACTGTAGATGTGTTTAACAGGTCTGTATGGTAGAAGTTGTTTATAGTAAATTAAGTACCTTAAGTGTTTAATATTATTATTTTATTCAGAGTGCATTAAATAAGATAACCAGAGGCAAAAATAGTTTATTTGTGAAGGTCAGATTTTGAATACATCATATCCTTAAAACAATTTTGAGTTGAATATTTCACAAAAAACAAAACTTAGACTGATTAAAATGAAGACAAAACACTTTCATGCACTCTGTGTTGTCAAACTTCAGCACAACATGCTAATAATGTGGTTAACTGTCCTTTACCAGAACACGTGTAACTTTGAAAAACTTCATACATCCATTACAAATACCTTCGGGACCAGTTGGTTAAAAGTAACTGAAAAAGAAAAAAAGAAGTGATTAACGTGGTAATTTGTTATCTACACAATGCTGTTCATGCATTTGCCCAGAGATTTCTGGAGGCCGTTTTGATTGGTGGATTCGTTTAAATTGACAACCATATACAGTACATCATATTTATAGTTTTGGAAAATTGTTGAAAAACATATTTAGAAAGTCAAATATATTAGGAATAAGGACATAAATTGAAAATGGGTTATTAGGTACATCACATCTTCATATGAAGGGTTAAACTGGAACATGTTAGTTTTAACTACAGTAAAATAAAAGCTGTTTGTAGCTTTGACAACCTACACAGCAGCTTTGAAGTTTCACCTGATTGCAGAGTTGCTGCCGACGGAACTCATTTAAAATCCCAAACTTCCCTCCCGCCCGTTCCCTGTCATTTTTTGCTAATTACACAGATACGGCGGCTAAATGAGCCTTTACCATAGCAAGATCATTTCTTTATGTTAGCGCTTATCACACAAAAACTGAGCCCTTTATTGTTGCATTGTTGCTGGTTTCAAAGCAGAAGTAACTGTGGGGCTACAGCAGGGAGCATTTAGCGCTGGACTCAGCGGTGATAAGGAATGTGTTCCACATGCAGCCCGGTTTTCCAGAGCAGCTAGTTAAGGGAAGAGTGTATCTGTAACAATAGCTGTGATCAGTTTGTAGTTTTGGGTTAATTGGGGCTTCTGTCACCAAAACACTCAACATGTGATGTTCACATGCCTTATAAGACACAGAGGTGACCTTTAAAGTCACAGTTATATGGATAACATAACAGATTTGAGCAAACATATAAAATAAAGAAATAGAAGTAATAAATGTATAGGTCATTTTGTCCTATAAGTCACATGATTAGGTCATGTGACCTTCCTTAGTCAATATGGCTTCATGATTTGGTATTGATGTAAGTTTGCTGTGACTTTTACATGAATTTTAATATATATTTTTGGTTATGTGACATGCACATAAATGCTGCTGTGGACACATTCAGAGACCTGGTGAGTGTTTGGTTGTTTTTCTGCTTTTTTGTGGTGGCTTGTATATAGTAACTGTTTGTACAGGTGTGTTAGCAGGTTATAGTTCATCACATCAACTACTTAACACTAATGTTAGACAACCATAAAGCAACCACGTTCATTTTTTGAAACCTAACAAACTTCTTTTTTATAAAATAAAGAACAAGAACTTGTATTTTGCATGATATTTTGGAAAAGTGCGCTCGCATTGTAAAATGATACAGCGTGAAACCTTGAAGTATAAGTTTTTATTTTAGCAAATACATTCTGATACGAGTGTATCAGCTGAACCAACAATTTGTCTTGAGGTAGCTTTAATAACAGTTTATACACATACAAAACAATGAACAAACAAAATGCATTAGAAAGTTTAGAATAATTAACATTTTCCTTTATAAATAGTTTGCATTTAAATAAAACTTTATCAATTATTTTTTAAAAACAGCCGTATGTAAATAAACACAAAAATGTTTATCTGAGACGCAAAATTATAGAAGACATTAAGTCTTTAAAGTAATAAAGCACTAAGAATGAAGTACTGAGATTTTTTTCTGTATCTTATTTCAATAAATGTTACGATGTGTTTTATTCTTGTAGTTTGTATTAAACCTAAATCCCAATTAATAATATTTCGCGCCTATAACAGCCGTATGTGCAGTTCGCAGTTTTCATTATAGTGTCCATTTGCTTTTATTCGCCACAGGTCATAAAAGTAGAAATATCACGACTAGATTAGTCGGCCGTCATTGCAACTAAACTATCGTAACTTATATAATGATGATGATAAATCTGATTGTAAATTAGGCGCCCCCTGTTGGTAAACATTATACAACAAATAAATGAGTGACTGCGAGTTTACAACGAGAACATTAATACACAACTTGATCTCAAATGTAAACTTTATTTCATTTTAGTTATTTGCGTACTTTAAAAGCACAAATGAACACAGAACTCGTTTAAACATGTCTCATCAATCATTTCCTATATCACGTCCAATCCCAATGCAGTAGAATACAATTAATGCCATTAATGCTATAAAAGAACAAATATTAAAATATTTTTGTTTAAAAAAGTACAGAACAATTAAACAAATAAACGAAAGTGGTGCATCATGACATCACAGAATCAAATCAGGAAGTGACGTTGTTTCATTACACATGCAACAAAGTAGAATTTATCTTCCTTAATACATTTATCTTTTATAAACCCATGAACCTCTTGTTCAAATCGATTACATTACATTGCATTACATTATTTAAAGGGCATGTATATGGCTTTTCTGTAAACTAAGCTCAGGAATTGTGTAGGAATATCTATTTGATGATTTGATGTCCCTTTCCATCTATGTAATTTGTGAACGAAGAGTTTTATTAATGAATACAGTCGCACCTTTATTTTGCTGCGTGAGTCTGAAATTGCGGTTTATCGGAGGCACTGCAAGCTACACTCGCAGCTTATCTTCCTTTTACGCAAAGGTAGCGCGTTTCTTTATCAATTGTTTTGAAACGACAAGCTTCAAAAGCAATTAAGGACGTGATATGACACCGTGCAGATGAATTCAGAAAACATTTTAATTAGAATCTGTATTTATTTCCAGTTTCTGCGCAGCCCGAAGCTCCTCGCGCAATTACAGAGGGCGCGCGCGTGACGTCTGAACGGTCTGATCAATAGCCCGAAAACTGGTGCGCGCGCACGATTTTAACATAATCAGCCTCGTGGGCGTCGCGCGAACTTTCGGCGTGAAGGTGCAGAATAAAGATAGTTAATTATTTAACCAAAAGCATTAATGAACGCGCTATCTGCTTATACAACTCGCATCGCATCCTGCCCTCACGCCATTTATTATAAACTTCCTCCTCCTGATTAGGAAAAAAGAAACAGAATAAACAAAATGAATCTGGGAGGGGGATTCCCAGCGCACGGAGCGAAGGGATGCGAGGCATCATTTGTTCCCATAAACTGTTTAACTGCTGAGCTTAACAAGCCTGTATTCATACACATTCCGTGAAAGTGTCTGAACAGGTGACGGCATGGTTTCTCTGTTGGCATGTTTACCTGTTTACCACATCATGTCTCTCTGTGTAATTGTGAGATGGACCTTTACCTCAGGGAACATTTCCTGGGATAAAATAATAAATACAGCTTACAGACTTTTTATTAATTTATTCAACCACAAAAATGTTATACCAAACCATTGTTTTGGTAATAAATGTAGATATGAAAACGTGAAAACACTGTCCTCTTGTCATTTATGAAAAATGTCTTTGTTGTGTCTGTCAGTATCTATCAAAAATATGATGATATATAATGCACAAGAATATTGTAATAATCTAAATTTGTATAATTAATAAGATATAGTCGTTGTGACAGCTTTGTGTTGGAAAACCTCTGATCTGTGTGGTTAAATAAATAAACAGACACTAAATAAGTGCATAATAATATAATTATCACGTGTATCTTTAAGCACAAGTAAACCGTTCTCATGCTGATGCGCTATCCAGTTTTGTTGCAAGCCACGGAACTGCTTTAGAGTCTATTCAGTTTTCCCGGCATGCTTCCGAGTCATGCAAAATGCATTCTTCTCCCTGAAAGCGTGGAATAGATTGTCGATATAAAATGTCAAAATACATACTCTCTGTAGTATTTAGATTGAAAGCGAAGGCATTTTCTCCCGCGCTTTAGAGGGAGAGGGGGATAGATAGAAGGGGTGGAGGTGTAGCATAAAGACACCTACACGAGGCCATGCATCTCTTTTGATCAGAAAGGGCAGTTGCGTCATCGGATGCTGATGTTGGGGAGAGTGCGCGCGCGCGCGCGCCCGGTGAGGAGAATGGAACGGGAAAGTGTCATCATAAACGCGCGCTGTGTCGGGAATGACTTTGTGACGACCTTTGTTGCAAATGGGCTGCAGACATGGAAATGGCTTAGCGCTATCGCCGTCTCCCAGGCAACCATCAGGGTGCCCATCTCTCGCGGAGAAATGAGTTATGAAAAGGCTGGAGTGAAGCAGGGATTAAACATGATCCTGGGGACAGGGTGTCAATCAAAAAAGCCAACTCACAAACCGCGCTCCTTTTCCCCACTACAAAATTGTATTTTGAAACGCAGCATATATTTACTGCCAAAGGTGCCACTGTCTATTTTATATTTATTTAAGGCCGATAATGAATTGGTGCTTTAGTGCGCCTATAAAGATGGGAAGGTTGTGCTTTTAAAATCCGTTATCGGAGAGGATTTAGCTCGGCGCGGTGCTCACAGGCAATGGGTATTTTTCAATTACCCAGATTAATTGCGCTGCATAAATTAGAATACAAGCAAAGTGAATGAAGATCAAAGTTGATGATGAATTTGAAACGTGGCGGAAGCTGGAATTGGTGCTCTTACGGTTCACATTGTTGGTGCATGAATGCATTGTGTCAGGTTGTCGGTTTGTATTTGCTCTATTGTGAGCATTTACAAATCAATGAGATTTGAAATCGGAGTGATTTGTTGAACCTTGATGGCATATTTAATTTGACGCCAATGAAAACGATGCTGTGAGATGGACAAAAGTCGTAGGCTACGCTTTTTGCGTACCATCGGTTAGTCACAAACATTGAAAACACTTGTTACGTGAGAGAAGACCTTAGTACTGTAACTCATTAAATGGATTGTATGTTTATACACCACGACCTCGTCGAATTAAATTGATATTTAATTTAAAACGAATGAAAACAGGGCATTGATAGACTGTTATTACAATAGACTACTTTATTTCACTGTGGTGTGCTTTGGTGCCAATCCCTTAGCATACAAGAAACCTGAAATAATAAAAAATAAAATTCAGTAGACACAAAAAACATGGGTTGTGAGGATTGTTCGTTACCTGTATGTCTAGTGAACTTCTAGGTCTGACAGTCTCGCTTCCGTTTCATTGGCGTCCAATTAAACAGCTTCTTACTTGATCTAGGCCCATAAATAACCAATCAACGCAATCCTATTATTTACAACGTTTGTTACAAATATAAGAGAAAGAGTCGTTGTTTGTCTAACCTCATTTCACCGGCTGCAGTTAAGCCGGAGCGTTTGGAGCAGAGATGAGGGAGGGGGAGGTTTCCTCAAATTGGCTTGACCCGATGCTATTTGATATTTGGCTCTTTGACACTCATTTAAAGGCGCGCGGCAGCAGCGCAGAACGCGGACAAGCCCGGCCTGAAACCGGATCCGCGCGCGCGCGGGGGGATCTGGAGAACCTGATAGCCGGGGGCTCGCGCTCTCCAAAGGCTCTCCGGTCATCTTAGACCGGCGCGCTCGAGCCTGCAGCGCCAGCGCGTCGCCAGGCGGCGTGTAAACGGTAAATGTTCGCTATTTGTTCCAAAGATTGCAATGAAAATCAAGTCCGTCTCCTCTTCTCTCAGGCTCCCTATTCTCCGCTTTCTCACACACTCGAGATACCAACAAATAGCCATTGAGTAAGAGGCTTAAAGAGCGCTCCCCCCGCGCACAATACTTAAATGAATTCATCAAGCGAGTAAAAGAGACATTAAAAGGAGAGAGACGGAGAAATGGAGAAATATTGCTATTTATTGAATCGTTAAAGGCAAAGATACCGGACACCTTTCAACAAAAGCCGCCCCTCAGTGCTATCTGAACTGCTCACATTATCCCTTAAAACACGGAATTCCAGGTGAAACTGCGGCGATTGTGGCCATGTTTGATGTCGTGTGTATAGGGAAGGCAGATCACAAATCCATTTCACATGGGAGTAAGTCAGGACACTTTTAATAAACGTCTCGTTAGAGCAGCTTTAGTGCAGATAAAGCGATGCTTTTGTGCGCGCGCCCCTGGAGAACAGGCAATGATGTAACGCGCGCATTTGTGTCCAATTCCCCAGTCATCCATTTCATTAGTTAATCTGCTCATCTCTCTTTCTCCATCTCTTATAGCCTCTCTTCTCTCCTGCCAATCTGCGCATCTCCACCAACAAACAGTTCTCCAAATAAAAGCCCCTCCGATTGCTTATTATGATCATAAGTTGTATGATGCGGCGTGATAAATGTTTGCTCATTACAAGAAGTTTGTTCAAGGCCTATCAAACAAGATCTTATTTGAGAACCACATACCTCATTTTTAACACTTTATACAGATACTGCAGACTCCAAACCAAAAATTATATTTGCGCATCCGCGTAGGTCTTTGCGAATATATACAAAAACAGAGCGTGAGAACTCTATCTTCTCCTTTTCTTCAAACCCATCTTCACTTTAGTGTCATTCCTGTCTAATAATCTGCTCCCCTCTTTTCGGTTCTGCCCTCACTTTCTGTCTTTCTCTGACGTGCCCTCATTGCGCCTGAGATGATGTTGGAGGAAATAAATAAAACGATAGAATCTCTGCAACGCTGGAAAATGACGGAGTAAGCAAGAGAACATATACTTTCATATATATGTCTATGTTGTCCTGCTTATACATGAAAAAGAAGCATGTATTTAAAATGCGTTAATAAGAAACAAAGAAAAAGTAATCGATATTATTAAATATTACAGCAATATGACAATAAAATACTACTAATAATAATACTAATAATAATAAAATAAAGAAGAAGAAACTGAATGAATCAGATAATATAATCTGTATCATTTGTGTTTAACGTTGCGTTATTTTTCGATATGGTTTGCTTCACAACGCTAATAAAATAGGACAAACCACAACCACAAGATGTATCTGTAGTTGTATCTTTTATCTTATTTTGATATCAGGGTTTTTGGTATCATAATGCTGTCGCTTATCTCGGCTAGCTTCTCGCTAAAGCTCAGGTAAACTGCAATAACTACAAGCCACAAGCAGTTGTGTGAGGTGAGCTGAACTCATGCCCACCGTCACACCACCAGCCCGCTCAGTGATTAATGATATTTCACAAAGATTAATCACGGAAAATGAAAGATTGTGAAGGTTTTGTGGATGGCGGGGGAGGTGGGGATGATGTAGGGTAGAATTAGCACCATCGAATCTTTTTAGATGCAAATATTGCGTTATCTCTGCGTTACTGCACTGTTTTTTGGTGTTTATGATTAATTATCTCTTCTTGGTGAAAAATGAATCATGCGAAATTAGGATCTCGTTGCCTCCACCAGCCTGCAGTTGATGGCAGGTCGTTGTTGTTCATTTTTGGTCGAAATTGACACACTAATTATAGTGCGGTAAATGAACACTAGAAGGCAAGATTAACTCTGCTTTTTATTTTTTAGTATTTTTTTTTATCAGATACCCCCTTATATTTTGCCAATTAAAAATCGCAAAGGCATTTCATTGCCCTGGGGTAAAAAAAACATCCTCTTTCACAACATTGGCCATCACTTTCCCCATCAGATTCATTGTGATGTATTAGATGCAATAAATTATCCCATGTAACAAAACATGGCGCGCTGAAAGGCAGATAATCTGGAGGCGCGAGATAAGGATTCATTATTCCTCATCATTATGGCTCTGCCTTCTTTCTTAATCAGACTCTCTGATCCTGCAGGATCTGGGCACAGAGCAGATAAGCGCCAGTCGTTTATAATTCTCCCCACCTTGGCCTAATATTTTCAAATCAAATCGGGAGGAAGAGGCAGCTGGAACAAAAAAGGCTTATGGTTATAGGGAGAGCACACGGCTGGAGAATAGCAAAATTGAGGGAGACGGGGTGAGAGAAAAAGACAACACTGGCTGTATGCGCTGATCTGCAACATTATGTTCTAAAGGCGCCGTCAATAATGTCCACACAAGTAATGTAACCGACTGAAACGAAAACTTTAGATTTAGATGTTACACTGGCACACATTGACTATATATAGTCATATATATATATAGTAGCATATAGTATTTTAACATATAGTAACGTATACAGTCTCTATATGATAAGGGTCAAAATGACAGTAATAAAACAATGTGTTGGCTGATGCGAATAAGATTAATGGCGACAGATAAACATGCAATAGATTAATATGGTTAGGTGCAAATGAACGCAGAAATCAGAGGCTGTCCAAACAGCTCAACTGAGCGACACGTTGGCTCAAAGTATTTAAACAGACCACCCCGCTTTCTGGTGCCGAAATTAATCGCTTTATGAACATGATATCATAATCCCCTGCTCTATCTGCCGATAAGACTGAGAGAGTTATAAATACCGCAAGCATAAATAAATAAATTAGTGGAATAAACAGCGCAGTGTGTTAGTATCAAACTCAAGGTTTACACTTGGCCGTTGTCAGCTGAACTGTCACGCTGAGGTTCAAGTCAACTATAGGACATTAATCACAGAATTTCACGGCGGAGGCAACAGAGGTCTGTGCGTGCGTGTGCGCGCGTGCGTGTGCGCGCACGTGTCACCGACGTGTGATTTTTATGCCCCCAAAAATGATGCTCACCAGAGAAAGGCCCTTGGTTATATTTCCTCCACACCTAACAACAGTTCAAAAATAGTGCGCATTACCCCAAAACATCACTAAAGAATTAATGGACAAGAAGAGCTTGTTTTTCATTTTTTATATTTCCCTTTATTATTACCCTTTCTAATTTTTACAAATAAACATTTTACTCAACATAAAAGCGAACTGATATTTATGCAATGAATAAGCCAGTATTTTTCCTTTCAGATCAATCTCATTTATGGCGTGCGCTCAGAGATAAAAGATAATAAGACAGGAAAATTGATTTGAAAATTAATTTGCTTTCAGAGAAATATATTGAATTAATTAAAAATGTTTAAACCTCTTTTGACGTTAATCTGTGTTTATCATATTTATAATATGTTCTGTGCAATATTTCTTCATTTGACTTTTTGTTGTTGCATCTAGTATGCGCATTCATCATCGACGCATAATTAAAAGCACTTTTACATAGATATTAGGGTGCTGTTCATTTTACTAAGCACTTGATTTAAGACTGAGACAGATTATTAAATCATTATCTTCTGGATGTGGCAATGACTAATTCTATTAAAAAGCAAATACATAATATTTGTGTCTTGTTGCTCTGGAAAAATTGAATAATTAATTTTTTAAAGAGCCGCATTTTGGCTTGATGTCGCTGTAAGTTTATAGTGGCTTTTGCGCCAATTATCTTTAATTTAGGACCTTAATTGAATTTCGTTTCCAAAGACAGATATTGATGTGATCAGTTCACTGGCCTCAGCGACACTGATACGCAACACATCATTCTTTCTTTCTTTCTTTCTTTCTTTCTTTCTTTCTTTCTTTCTTTCTTTCTTTCTTTCTTTCTTTTGTTCCTTCTATTTCCTTTTCTGTAACTCTCTCTCTTTGTTGCACATCATCCAACCTCTCCCTCCATCCGACCTCTCCCTCCATCCGACCTAACCCCCCCCCCCACCCCCACCACCACTTGAAGAGAAGAGAAAGCCATTCTGTCAATAATGGGCGTGTTCGCCGAAACAGCTGCTTGTCATCTGCAATCAGCGCATCACAAGAAGAAAAACACTATGGTTGTATTTGGAATTGGACGTGAAGCTGAACCGCGTTTACACTGTATGTGTTCTGATTTCTGACTGTGTCTGAGGCCTCTGAAGGCCGACAGCAGAGCCAAAGACTCACCTTCTGTTTGAGCCCCAGACGCAAACCTGCAACAGAACATCCGTAATGATTTATGCATATTCACGATCAAATATTTAAATAATAACAACAACAACAACAATAGTAATAATAATAATAAATATCAATGTTTAATGTATTTTAATGTCTTACAATATTAAGATTTTAAAATATTATATCATTATAGTAATATATATTAATATATTATAATCATATATTAATATATAATTATAATTCTAGAAATGCTAGTTCTTCGCATAACAACAAAATCATGTTCAAAGTAAATACTATATTATTTGCAGAATTATCACTTCTGTGTTGTCCGAATCGCAAGGATATAAACACCACACCTGATATTTACAATATATGCACACATAAATGTCCACATAGAATGATATATTTTTGTGTATATCATATAAATATGATCTTTTTGTGTTCTATCTATTTGTGTTTATCGGTGTATGTAAAGCAAAAAAAAACGGACACCACAGGCTAAATTCATGATGAACACTCGTTGTAACATTAATATATTATTCATATTATGATATGAATAAATATATTATGATTGATATAGGAATATCAATAATAAAAATATTTAAATATGAATAAAGACAGAATTGCAAATGGTCAACTCCTGGCCATTGAGGCGCTATCAGTCATCTTATGCATTATAGAGCATCGGTCCGACATCTAACGGGCTGAGATATTAGGACTTACTGAGAGAAGCGCGGTGCTATTGAACGCAAGCGGCCGGTACCTCGTTCCT
>JAZGTK010011619.1:0-15471 GCA_036877625.1 Ambastaia sidthimunki | reverse complement strand
ACACACACACACTCAGTTATGTGCTTTCTCTTTCTATTAGCCCACCGCATGCTGGGGGGTCTTGAACATGACACCTGTCCTGTTGAGAAACTGTCCTCTGACAGTTTTTCTTCCCACATATATCTCCAATCCCACACTGTGGAAGCGGAGGTGTACTTTATTTTATATCCGATCGATACACTATTGACTACACAGAAAAAAATTGGGGAATTTTCTTAATAACCTAGACTGCACTGTAAGGTTTGCATGCATAATTATTTATTCCACTTTTTAATATGAACTGATCTATAACAACATTTTGTATGTTCAAAATTAACCATCACAACTGCATTTCTATTTGAGCTGGAGTTTTGATCTCATTCAAAAAAGACTTGTGAAGAAATGTTGAAGAAAAGAAAGAAATGTTGATGAGAACTGGCTGCATGCTGCCACTACAGCCAAATTAACTAGCAGCATTAATAACAATTAATAATAGCCTGGGGTCGGCTGGGTACAGGGCTTAAATTACCCATCATTCTCCTCTGCAGTCTTGCCTAAGATTTAAAACAAAGAGGTTGATTGCAGACAACATCCCATAAAACTTTTGGACCGGGGTCCAAAATCACCCTGAAAGTCTAACTGAAGGACACAATTTTGACTTTGATTCCCTTCCTATCACTGTAAATGTTAAAGAAAACTAACAACAAAAGGTTTTGTTGTTAAACTAGTGCAGTCTTACATTTACAGTCTTTACAGCCTTCCATGGTAAGTAGTAACAAGTGCCCTTTTGTAACGTTGCAAGCAGGTCACTCCAAGTCAGTTTTACAGGTCTAAAGCTAAATGCTTTGTGGCACCAGGGTACCATCACAGCATTTCCTTTAATTGATAAAGCACTTGGCTGGTAAAATATGAAGGCAGAGAGCCGTAGCCATTATGAATCATTGCAGCCATAGCCAGTGTACGGGGAAAATCTGAGGCGTCAGCACCCCGCTCCATAATGCCACGGCTCCACAAAGATACCTTACATTAGACGCCTGCATGAGTTGCATCTGCTGCGACTGACCCCAATTAATATTTGCTTACATTTCAGTGGAGTCTGCATGAGATTTAGAGGCGTAAAATGAAGACAGAGCCTTAATGGGATGCTGACAGGAGGCCAGTTGGAAAAGTAGTATATTTCCCTACGGGACACCTAGGGATACCACATAAATAAGCCTCTGTTATTTCCAGAGAAGTTAGTGAAGTGTGTGTGAAAGAGGGAACGTGAAGGAGAGAGAAATAAAGGGGAAAGTAATATGGATGTGAATGACTTGGATAGTTATTTAAGAAGGTATTAAGGCATTAAGGTATAAAGTTTTCAACTTTATAAACACAAAAGCAAATTTAGTATAATTTGCAATAAATCATGACCACAACCATGTATATGCTGTATGTACTGTATATGTAAAGTTATATATGTATATATATTTATATACACATATATATGTATATATAAAAATATATGACATAATCCATCTGTAAACAGGCATATTCTTTTACATTGTTAGCTGATCTGAATGGCATAATAACACAACTGAGCAGTTAAAACAGATCAAAAGCACCTGATCTCCACTTTGCATTCAATCTCTGCACTATACTTTCAACTTGACTCATCAAACTTTTGCCTGTTTTAATTATTAGCGTTTTAGCATTACTGGAATTTAATGCGCTCCAGATTAATTGTTCTGTGGCATTTACTTATAAAACCTATATTTTTCCAACAAATTGTAATAAAAGATATGCAGCTGTCCAGAGCAGAGCAGGGGAAGAAAAGTGCAGATCCATTAACCAAATCATTTATTAGCCTATAAAACCACATGGTAATATTTAGCAAAACGGCCTTTGGTGACAGCCAGTGCGTGGCTCTTTCATCACTGGAGAAATTTTTGCTTAAGAGGAAGAAGACTGCCCCCTATCTGCGGGATGTTTGAAGATTTGTATTAAGTGACTCGCTTAAAATTCTTCAGATTTTTAGTGGCACAGAGGCTTGGGATTCATAATAAATAGGATCTAAGAATCATTTAGTTAAAGACACAAAAAATTGCCAAATTGCATGAAATTCTGTAATTAACCTCAAACATCTAATCACCCTTCTGGGTTTTGAAGCTTAATAACAGAAAGCAAGTAAAACCCCCATATCTGATCTTTGATTAAACAGCTGGGGAAATTTCAAGCAGTATCTCTGTTATCCATACACACAGAAATGGCTTCTTTATGATGGACTGCTCCCCGCGGCACGCACACCTTCCATTTAATGTAAAACCGCCTATGACTAATTATGGTAATTCATTACATCTCCAATTAGGCTGTGGGATTTATGGCAAACTGGCCCCATAAAGAGCAGGATTTATGAAGCCTTTGAATGTCACCCAGAGGACAGAGGGCTGGCTTCATATCATTCTGTTCTGAGCCTCAAGCTCACTATATCATCAGCACATGAGACAAAGACACTCCCTGCTTTGTTCCATCACAAATGAAACCCATTACTGTGGTAAAAATCATGGCCCTTTTGTCTCCACTATCACTGTTTAGCATACTATACTATAATTGTCCTTCTTTCAATAGTTTTGCTATATAAAACTGTGATCTAGAAGTTCCATAAAGTTCCATGACCTCATTAACCTGAGGTTTAATCTTCACACCTACATGTTTCCCATGATCAATAGTGTCGATAGTAACCAGTCTATTTAGACCAGCTTATTTAATCAATATTTCAATATCCACAGCGCAGCCCACAGAGATCTTTTCTTCTACACCTCTCCTGAACTTTCCACATATGGACCTGCCATCTGCACCTCCAGCTTTGGTTTTCATGACCATTATGTGCGACTACAAAAGCAAAGAGCTTGTAAACATCGACATTCAGGCAGTCCTAAAACATGAGGGCCTTTCGCACCCTTGGCCGGGCCCCATTTTTTCCTCAGAGCGAGGTAGCTGCTGGAAAGCTGATTTGTTCCCTGGCTGGAGCTGACAGGAGCTGGTGATGTTGTTATGAATATGCTCCAGCTTCTGTGTTTCAATCAGGCACACAGCGGGACAGCCCATCTGCCGCAGCAAAGCTCCAAGCCAGTACAAAAAACAGGACCTGTACAGAACAGACTAATGTACTTTCAACAGCACTTGTTTGACTTTCTGTTACCACCAACCAACAAGAAAATGGTTATTAATGAAAATCATTGAGAGGAAAATTCAAAGGAAGAATAGTTTAAAATGTTTGAACAACTTCATTGACTGCACAATCTACTGCTGATTTTTATGCAGCTGACACTCGGCTCAATTTCCTCCTCGATGACATCACGGTCCTCTGTACCTCAACCTCCCGTTTATCTCTGTGGAGGAGATGGATGGTGCCTCTCCTGTCTCTGCTCTGCTCAGAAACTGCAGGAAATGTATAATGAATACTAATGAATCCCCACCTCCCTCGACAGGTGTCTTACCTCCACCCCCTCATAGCTAACGTTCTGTCCTCTCCTTTTTCTCCTCGCCTCTTCCTCTTTCCAGACAGAGAGGAGCAAGCTGCTGACATCTGATGTGAATGTAACACACTCAAAGCTCAGCGGAAACATCCTCTCCACCCGAGTTCCTTCATTAGTGTTGATTCTATAACAGACACTAAAGTCACTGTTCCAGATTTCATTCATTCAAACTGTTTAAAAACAGCATGTCCCTGAATTCATATACAGTCATTTGTTTTTGAGATCTTTAATGATCTTTAATTTTGTGTTTAATGTTAATTAAAAAATTCTTCTATCTAAGAGCTGACGTGCACAGACACCAAGAATTTATCATCTACATAATAGGCCTAAACCTGACAATAAAATTTGCCGTTTCAAAATATTTGAGTGAAACAGCTTCACGTTGCCCAACTTGGTCCACAAGTCTATCAAGTGCTACGCAATATAAAATGCTGTAATGAGCTAATTAAAATGTCTTTAGTATTTATTGTAAGAAGCTTGGCTGATCGAGTTAATATGCTAATAGTAACAACTGGTACGTTCTTCCTGGCAGATCAGGTAACGGTCTGACACATGTTTTAATTAAGTTTCTCACTTCAGTGCTCAGATATTTGTGGATGTCAACGCAGCGGAGCGCATGGACCATGAAGACACGATCCGATATGCCAAACAGTTCTCCTACAACAGACAATTAATTCCGCGTCTAAATAACTGATATTTGATTTGTTTGTTATGTTTCTTTATGAAAGGTCAGATATTTTGTTTCCCGTCGGTTTGTTACATGCGGTGCGCACTGTGATTGTACGTCCAAACAACACTGACAGTCTGTGTGGAAAAATGTCTTGCGTGTTGTCTGATCGTATGGAAAAAATAAATAGAAAACACATTAATGCTGCAGTCTCAAATAACCTTAAATGAGCATAATGCGCTGCTGCCACCTGGTGGCCATTATTTAATCAACCGGCAACAAAACGACTCGTAGCATTTTGTGATAGCAAAAACACAGGTTTTATTTCATATAGTTTATACAGAAGCTTTTACAGTATATCTTTACGATTTGTTAGAACTTAAATGACAATAAAGCTTTACATTCACTCAATAATTCCTATTAAATACCGGAGCACAAATGAATTAAATATCGGAGAAAATAAAGCGTCACGTATATTCAACATTTTTTTACTGCACATATTTTTAATTATTTGTGGATACATGTGCAGAGCAGGATGCTATAACAGCAGGCCATGGAAGTCTCCCTATAAAAATAAACAAAAATGTTTAATAAATCTAAATTGCTTATTGTACCTTTTTTTATTAAAATTATAAACACAAAGGTCATAAATGCAAAGACTGCTGCACAATGTATTCAGAATCAGACAAAATATGTTTGTGTTGTGTACTCACCTGCAGTCCCTCACAGGGCGTACAATTCCATAAGATACTCTTTGGGCACAATTCCGATTGCCCCCTTCATCTCCCCCACCCACCAGCCAAAGGTGTCGTACTCCTGTGAAAAATACACAACATAAAAACACCTACTGATTGGAGTTTAAGCAAACCAGAAGAGCAGCGTTCATTAAAACCACAGATCAGAGCATTGACACAATCAAGTAAGGTCAAATCTCATAGGTCAGTGCTCAGGGGAAAGGAAACTGTCAATATTTATAGTTCATTGACCTGTTCATCTTCAGGTTTGGCTCATTTTCTTCTCATACTGTCTCCATCCCCACCCCCACTTTTTTTTCAACCCGTTCCTGCCTCATTCTGTATGTCTTTCCAAGGCCAAATCAAGGACACATGACCCACAGGACCTATAAAGATTACACAACAGAGCCTGAACAGACGATATATTTAGTATGAAGTACTATCTATATCTCGCTTGAGAACAGAGTCCTGCTTTTTACGTACAGAGGCAGATCTACTCCGGCTCACGGAATAGATAACCATAAAGATAAAGAAGCAGATAAGATCCATTCATCTGTCTCACGTTCCCTTTTCACCCCTCTCTTTTTCCTTATTCCATAATTACAAACAGATCACGGAGCGACATTCACTTCAAAGCTGCTAAACTCTGTATATTCTCTACATTCACGGTATTCCACTATTTGTCACAGATGTCTTCCAAAAACTGGGGTTATATTGGTCTGGCAGACCTTTGAAGGAGCTGACCCGCGCCAGGCTTCAGGATTCGAACACAACATCCAAAAGACGGCCTTTAGGAAAATTTACAGGGCCCAGAGCAAATTCTAATCAATTTCTAATCTAAAAAACACATACACATAGACAAACACAAATTTTGTAATTTGCTAAAAGCCCATGCCTTAAAAAAAAAAAAAGCACAGGATTTTGTAATCTCAGCTTCCTGTTTTCTAAAGGTTTCTTGCACAAACACAGCCTCTCAGTTCTTGCACTCTGAAAAAACAGAGAAACCCTGAGACATCTCAATCCAGAGCCCTGTGATGGACATTTATGGTCATTCATCCCTCTCTGACATTCAATGCTTTGATCTCCTTCAAACTAACAGGACACTCACTGCTTTTCATCCTTCACCTTACTGTCGAGGGAAAATGTCTTTTTGTATGATTCAGAAAGAGCAATGAGACTTGAATCGTAGCCCATCTGAAGTTAAATATGAAGTTTGTGGGCCCCTGCTTGACCTCAGCAGTCTAAGTGATTCCTGCTGTATAATGTATAGTGCTCGGCTCCAGCCAGCAAACCTCTTACTGCCTGCATGCAAACATCCATCTATAAAACACGGGTCTGGTTACGCAGCTGCCGACAGCTGCTGCAGATGCACACGCTGTAAAGGAGAGAGTCTCTGCATCGCAGACAGTCCTCAGAGAGGAAATCTGTTCCCTAGTTCACAATACAAAGAAAACAGATTACAAAGGTAAAAGATTTGAGGAAAGACCGTTGAGATAACTCCAGTAGAGATATATAAGAGATAAAGAGGAGATTGATATGACAACCAACCAAATGAAATTCCTTAAAAATTCTAAAATGTATAAATAAATCTACTTTAAGTAATGCATATAAAAGCAAGATCAAATCAGTTTGTATATAAATTCAGATTTTAATTCTCTCTAGTCAAGTCTGTTAATCTGTTAGTTTGTAAACAACTGATCTTGCTAGAGATATAAGAGGTGAAAGCTAAAAATTGGCCAGAGGGGTCAGACAGCAGGATTTACAGCTTCTTATCCCACACAAGCTGCCAAACGCAGAGCAACACCTTTGTCAGAGCTGTGTGAAACGAGACAGGAAATACATGTGTGATAGGCTGAGGGGAAAAACTTCCTGTATCTATCCTTTGATACAGACACACCTCATTGACAGGGGCAGCCTGTGATCATCTCTCCCTGGGCGTGCGAGCATATGTCCATGTGTGCAACTGTTCAGGAGGGTCAGATTTGTCACAATCGCCTCCTAATAAGACTGTGAGAGGACAGCAATGCGGACCCCCTGCAAGCCCACACACAGGCACACACAGTTGAATCTATTTGTGTGTCTTCTGTATCTATCTATGGATGGCAGACAGAGTTTATATTCTTCATGTGCTATTCATGTTATGTAAGTCCTGTAAACATACTATATGATCAGATGGTCTTTAATTAGATCTGATCTGAGTCTGGCTGTGACTGTCACAGTGTTGTTACACCTCAGACGCAGCATGTGGGCTGCATGTACTATTTTGTCCAAGCATCATTTACAGCACACACTGCCTTGCTTTGAAAAGAGAGAGTGTGGTGTGTGCGTGATTTAGGGCTCTGACACCTCCCCCTGGTCTGATGGTCAATACCCTTTCAGAGTCACTGAGGGTCTGGATGAGGGGTTATATGGAGGGGGGTGGGGTGTTAGACTTGCAGCTGCTGCATGGCCAAGGGGAAAGAGGTAGGCCACTAATAGCCCTACTAGTCTGTTCCTCAGACTGCAGTGAATGGCCTCTGAGCCACAGCTGGACACTAAACCCACAGCAGCTTTATGGTCATCCACAAGCCCGGCTGCAGGAAAGGGGGAAGGGGTTACGATACAAAAGAGTGCCTGCAATATTCATGGTAAACCAGTCGGTTTTCTAACCATACAATGGCAAAAACAAGCCACAGCATCATAGGACTGTGGCCAGAAAGATATTCATTACATAATTTGTAGCGTTTATGCATTCATACATTACTCATTCATACATTAACTCATTATAAAATGTATATATTTAATTTATACACAAACACACGTGTATGTGCTGTGGTGATTTTCTCTAATAAACAAAACAAGGAAACACAGAAACTATTTCAAAAATGAGTTCTTTCGCCAATATAATTGTAGGCCTCACCAATTGTATCCACTAGATGGCAGACTTGCTCTGATAAAAAGCTCCTGTCGCTGGATCCCATTCAAACCACATTCTGTCATATTCTGACAGCCTGCTGACTTTTAACAGAACGAGATAATTTCCCCATTGGCATGCTTTATATATCCATTACAAATTATGGATTTTTAGCCACTGGTGAAATTGGGATGTCATCCCTAACTCCTGAAGATACATTATCTTGCTACTGCACATTCCTGTGTCTCTAATAAAATGAATATAAATAAATTGGGTAAAATTATGGAAAGCTGCAATCAGCATTTCTTTTTGTTGGCTTCCTTCAAGCATATCATCATTTCTGGAGCCCTAAACCTGGTCCATTACGTAATGGATTACGCAGAGTTCTTATATTGTAGAACAGATGGTGTGAAAAGACCACTGTTAGGTCAATAATTCATAATTCTCTTTTCTTAACAATAAACATACATATTGATGGCATGTTTTAAGATTTCCAGGTCTTTCTCTGAAGGGTAATGGTGCTACATGGACAATCCGTGATATCATTGGCTTGTTGCCACAAGTGGAAAAACCAAATCTATTTCAAGTAGCCCTGAGAGGTATTGAGCTAATTCTGCCAGCCAGGTACAAACCCCGCGGGTAGAACCCTAATCTCACGCATTGAAGCTGACAAGCAGGGGAAGTTTTTAACCAAACACACTTCTCTGCCACACCTGGTATGAATACAGAGGCAGAGTCGGTGTTTCCTGTGAACACAAACTGCCATTACGGCCATAAATAGTGACAGGTCAAGATGTGAATGCAAAAGGTCTTCGGCCGGTTAACCTTACTGAACGTGACATTACACCACCCTCTAATACTAAAATACCAACACATGTAAGTTTACAGACGTACACGCACACACATAGCAGGCAGACGTGGATAGAAGTGACAGAATGCCATTGGCTGCCAGACTGGGCAGCTCAGGGCCAAAAGCCCTAAAATGGTTTCCGTAGTGACAAGACTAATCCCATCACCGAGCACAGGAGAGGGTGTATTTAGCTCCCACACTCTGAAACCTAGACTAGCCCTCTGTCAAGCACACAAGACACGGCTCGCACAAACAGGTCCAAAACAACCCTTTGGAATCTGACTCACACGTGTCATCCAGACATCACATCATGTTTATTTAACTGTAAGCTTTTTTAGTTCATGTTTTCCTCTGATGCTGGAAAGGGCAACACAAGCAGGGTAATAAACATTACCTCATGCTGTATTATTTCTGTTCTTAATCACGTGGTTTGTAACAACTGTGGTGAGGCTGGAACTTTCCAGGACATGCCGTTGACTCCTGTCTTACCTTGCTGAGAATGTAAATGGCGTCTCCTCTCTTGAAGGACAGCTCATCCGGACAGTCCCCGGAGCAATCCCACAAGCCCTGGAAGTAGTTTGCATAGTCGGTGGCCTTGTTGACTGCTGCAGGGGCAAATAATATGGATTTTTATCATTTTGCAAATAAAGTATTTTCAGACTCAACTCATTCTCCCTTATGCTTTACTAAATGTTTATGATGGACTGAAAATAATGATTGTTGGTTTAAAACTTGTTTGGTCTCATTAAGTTTCTGCCTTCAGGTTTAATCTGTCAAAGTGTATGTCCCTGCACGTACACTTTAGGTGTGAGCATTACCTCACACGTGTTTGTGGTTTGGTGTCAGTGTTTTTCTGGCTCAACAATGTCCACTAGTGGGCAGTACGCATGTAAGGTGGACTTCAAACTGTGTAGTATGTAGTATGTGCTAGATTTATTTACAGTTAAACTTTTAACTTCCTTCTTTTTTGTGATTCCACCAAATTGTCATTGAACACACTTTATTATTGCTGAAATGCATTTGGCACAATCTGGCAACACATCCAAACCTGTTTTTTGCAGGCAACGTGTATCTTAATAATTTCTATATGCAACCAAAAAGATGGTTGATAAAATATGAGGTAAAAGAGATTCCTCCCAAAAGAGAAACATATATTTACTCATCTGTGTTGCTTTTCCCTAAAAATGGCCCTAACGGAAGCACCTTGAGTGGGTGTTTAGAGGAACAGCTTTCATATAAAAACACCCCTAAAGGTAAATATCATTATTACTGGCATATACCCAGTAATGCTGATCTGGCAGATTATTATAATTATTTTCTAAAAATAATCTTACCCAGCGTTGCTTTAAGATTTTTTTCCAACAAGAAGTTGTCCCTTAAAACAACAGCATCAGAGCACAGTCCTCTTAAAATTACAGAATGGAATGCACATCAAGAATTGTACTATACATAAACCCTATAAAAAGATGCCAACAGCTAATTCCTGGCAATGCATTGAGCAAATAAAAGAAATCTGAGTGAAGCCCTTGCTTTCCCAAATCTATGAAACCTGTAGTTTTCCCGTCATTGTGGCTCTCTCTAAAGCGTTAGCTGGCCTCGTCCTCTGAGCATCTGTCATGAGATCCTGCCTCAGCCATCGTTTCTGTCAGCGGGACTTCCTGTGCTGTGAGCCTGGAGCAGAGGGCCATGGTGGGCCACAGTGCACCAATGGAGTCACTTCCTGCCAGTGCCTACCAACCTCTGCCCAGTGCCCAGCGCTCTGCAGGATATGGGCTTCCCCCACACAGAGACAGAAAAAACACTGCTGCCCATTTTTTAAATAATAACTGTGATGATGGCAAAAATAGTGTTCAATGTTTAAAAGACTTTTGTTTTACCAATGAGCACATAAAAACGCATAAAAGTTGTGCAAATCGTATCTGCATTAGAACTAAAAGAAGACTTTCAGCAAGAGTGCGCTGTGGACTCTTCCTGAGGGCTCGTGTAGACAGCTGGTTCCTGTGGTCCAGACAACCTTCCCAGTTCTGTCATCATTTTTCTTTAACCATCTAATCTGCCAAATCCATATGTACCTCCAATAACTACATTTCTAAACCCTAATTCTCCTTTCTCTGTTTAGATGTCATTTAAAATTGGAATGCTCAACATGACGCCGGAATGCCAAGGTCATGGGTTTGACTCCCAGCGATTGCACTTACTGATGAACTTTCTGATTGTTTGTTAAACAAACAGTTTTGGAGCAACCTTGACTTCCATACTAGGAAATAAATACTATGGAAGTTAATAGTTCCCCAAAACTATTTTAATACAAACATTCTTCAAAATATCTTCCTTTGTATTTAGCAGAACAAAGATATTTACACAGGTTTGGAACAACTTGATAAAAGAATGTTCGTTTTTTTGTGTGAACTATCCCTTTAAAAACAAAGTGGCTTTGTTTAAGACAGATGCTAACCACCCAGTCAATGTGGTGTTATGGGATAGCAGGGCAGGTAAGGTATAGGCAGTGCTGATGACCTAGTGGTAATTACCTGTCACATGGGGAGACGGCGGTGGGGGTTTGTTAGCCAGGGTCACTGCTGCTTTAGCAGGCTGTGGTACATCTTCCTCTGAGAGGAAGAAAATAAATGTGCCAGTCAGGACAAAGGCCAATACACAAAAATATGCAATTTCTATTGCCATTTGTCGGATGGAAATGAACCTCCTTGTCATTTAACTTGCATATTCATCTTTATCAACAAATTTAAATGTATAAAATTATGAAGTGGCAAACCAGGGAGTTCTTCATATATGTCATCGTCGATATGTCCCGGTGTAGCTGAGGAGTTCATGGCTATGCAGTCATCATACTCATCCTCATCTTCAGGTATGACACCACCCATGTCTGAGGGGAGAAACACACACACACGCACACAAAACAATGGAATTGTGTAAAACTGATGCTCGCTAAACCGGGGGAGACCGAATGTTCAGAATTTAGATTGACAGTCCAACCTTTAATTAAAAAGGCGATTTGCTCCACCCACTCCTTAGCATCTTTCTCAGAAGCAGCACAGAACTGTGGAAACAGAAAGAGGGAGGGTTTACAAAGGCACATATTGAAAGAAAGGAACGAGAGTGAAGGATAGACTGCAATATTTTACAGTCTTGTTATGTATTACGCAGCCTCCTCATGATCTGAAGATTACAACACTCACTACACTCTTACGTGGAGACTGACCTGATATACACGCTTGTCTGGAGCCGAGATCTCAAAGCAGCAATCTCGCTTAGCATCTTTCCGCAGGGTGTTGTTCATTTTGACGGTGTAGCCAACAATATTAAATTCTCCCTTCTGCTGTTTATCTGTTGTGTTAATTATTGCTGATTACCGATTCAAGAAAAATTTGAATGCAGGATTATGTATAATTGGTTACAATGCGTCTGATACCTTTCTCACTGCCATAGTAGTAGAAACTATTGCTGCTTAAGGCACACCATCTCTTCTGCCACTCGTTGCCAAAGAAACTGTGATCTGTATGATGAGAAAGGGAGGTCACAATAATTTTATGAGGCTCTTGTATGTTTTTCTGAGGGATCTATTTGTGGATGCAGTAACTAACCTTTTCTGCGCTTCTCCAGGTAGCCGCTCTTCAAAACAGATGGAAGGTCCTGAGCAGCCACTGGGGGAGACTGCTGGACTGTTGAAAAAAAAAGAAAAGTGAAAGTTATTTTCTTAGTTTAGCTTATTTATGACTTGAAATACTATGCAGGTGAAGAAGCCACAGATAGGAGCACCTGCCTTCTCAGTGAATTAAATAAATCTGCTAAATGCAGCCAAAAATGACTCGGCCTTCTTCAGGTTTACAAATCAATGGTCGTTGCCAAGACTGGAGTTAGCAGAGATTCAAACACTGGATAGGGATTTCATGCACTGTTTTTTTCAGGTACAGCAGTGTGTGAAACAGATGCATGCTCTGTTTTTATAGCAAACCTCCCGTCCCGTTTACACAGCCCTCTCTTGTGTACACATTACAATCCCATTGCTGAATGACTGTAAGAGCACTGAAGTGTTATGAATGACACTGGCAATTGAAGAATGTTTGCGATTATGTAAAAAGTGATGTCAAGAGAGTGTGAAATGCTGTTTGTGAAAAGCAAACTAAACACCCCAGAGCTGAATTCTGTTAAGTAAAGGGTAGAGAAATGTACAAGAACTGGCAAAGAAAACATCTTTATTTACTGTTTTTTAATGATCAATCACTGACTGAAACTTACTTATTTACATTTAGTTTAAAAACTTATCTGCACATATCTTGTCTTTGATTTTTACTCTCAAAATAAAAAAATAAATCACAAAACAATGATTATGAGCCATAACTAGAAACCTGTATTTTAAAACACCATTGTATAAATGAGCTTTCTTCATGTTACAAAGCTGATTTTGAAAGCAGCTGATGCAGTTGCCAAATTAAAATTACTTTTTTATGTGCACAATTTATAAAGAGAGGAAAATCTACAGCCCTCAAACTAAAAACCGAGAAGCTCTTATAAAAAAAAGCTGCATTTGTTTAGACACTGATCAAATGAAATGACAAACCTCAGTCTTGAACTCACTGCTCTATCTGAATTACCTACAGGACATCTGTGCAAAACCAACAGGCCCACATAACTTCCTTGCTCAAACTCTTAAGTCTTACTTTGACTGATCTAGGGTCTGTAGGGTGTCCTGAAAAGCTTCTGTCTCATCTTTGAGCCGAACAGCTGTGCTCTCTGGCAGGCACAATGCAAGAAAGCACCTATAAAACACGAGTGTGCTACAGCTGTAAACCTTTTACTCCCATACACTCACAGCACACACAAACTCCATTATGAAAGCTGACCCCGAGTCTCGATCCCGTGAGCGTCAGAATATTATAATCAGACATGTACTGTGACTCGAAATGAATCGAAAGAACTGGATTCCTACCAACAGCTTCCATTTAGCAGAAAGCAGGAGACTGAATTGACATTGGCTGTGGGCGGCATTGTCTGAGTTACAGACCATAAACCATTTGCTCAGAGACAAAAGAGAGCCAAACCCTTCATGTCTGTGGCTTCAAACCGTTCCTGAGCCTGTTGCCGGGTTACATCAGGCTTTCAAACACCTCCTTCATACATCTTTTGTATTTGTCTACCACTACTAAGAATCCTAGACAGGACATGACAAAGGACTGCAACAATGATACTGTGTTATGACAGTTAAGGCTGAAGAATAGTGCAGAACAGATGATAGGATGTTCTTTATAATCAGAGAGAAATAAGGTATTTTGGTTGATGTGAGAGCTCTGTACTACTATTGACAGCACACTGTAAACAGATGTGGTTCTTTGCACAAAATGCATCATCTGAAGTTGATACAGTATTATAGAATTATCGATACTCACAACAGAAAATTAGCATTTATTTGAAAATTATTTTTCATGAGAGGATTTATGGGTAGAATAGCTCTGTGACAATTTCATGTGCTATTCTACAGCATTTTACATTATTTTTTAAGTATTTAACAATCTTGTGACACATTCCAACAAATGACACAATTCTTCACTCACCATCGTAAGCATTATCATCATCTCTATCGGTTTGCTCTGAGTGCAGCGATCCACCATCATTGTTGGTATCCACCTCATCCAGCTCAGCAAACTCATCATCTCCTGTACAACAGAGTCTTTATCAGCATTGTTTAACAGTGGCAGCAAAAGGTTCAGCCCTTCATCAGAAAGACGACAATCTCTACATCAGATATTACATGTGTTGCTTGGAAATGGATATCAGATAGCACAGGAATTTGGATATGGTGCCTGGCATTTTTGTTTACTTTGTCTCCAGTTGCATGGAGCATTAAGTGGCACTCAGCCATGTTGCCTAGATAGACGTTTTGCATAGATTTAAGATAATCCAGGAATACTAAGGGTAAAAACAGGGCACCTATTATACTTTCCTGTTTATAGAATATTCACTAACGTACTGGTCACAAAGCAGGAATAAGCAAGAATTATGCAAATGTTTGTAGCAAAACAACAAATATGCGCCAAGACCTTTTACACTGTTTCCCTGTCGTAGTAGGTTTCACATGACCGCAAGAACCAAACCAAGCCCCGCCCCTCCACCAGCGTTATAACCGTAAGTACTTTATGGGAAACATAAAGCTGATCTGAGCACCGTCTGCATGTGTTGGCTTTTATTCAAACCCCTCTTGTGGGTTGCCATTAGGAAGTATACATTTGCTATTCCATGCAAAGATGTAAACACGTTTTCCACATGTTCAAAATGCATTACATTCCACTCAAAATAGATGTATGTGCTACTGTATAACTCTAGTTTGTAACTACCCTAGGTAGAAAACAGACATAAAAAATAAGGCACAGAACAGTGAAAGTGGGGAACTAGCTCACTGCACCGTTCTTTATTCGTGGCTCCTCCCCCAGGCACACAAACATGCACACAAACACACTCAAAACTCACGTTTGTCCTTGAAATCCTGCGAGTGGCTGAAACAGACATCGTTTGGATTTGTTAAAAACTATATCACCACAATTCATGGTCACAATAATATTTAGGTAATACGTTATACCGTACCTCGCTTTCACCTCTTTAATCCTCTTAATAAAAGCATCCTTTTTATCTTTGGCTTTCTTGCTCAAATTCTCTCCTTTAAGAACATCCGTCAAATAAGTTTCCAGATCTGTAAGCACACACTATTAATATTACAGCGCCCCCCATTTATATATTTCTTACCCTTATTGGATGATCTACTTGGTGGTATTCAAACAGGTACAGGTCACGTTAAAATATAAGGAGCTGAACACCCGATT
>JAZGTK010011618.1:0-15471 GCA_036877625.1 Ambastaia sidthimunki | reverse complement strand
AGAACATGCTTGCAGTGTATGTGTGTGTATAAATGAGTGACATGGCTTCTCGTTACAGTGGTTCTGGTCAATGACAGTCACACTTTGGCCAGATGGCTGCTGGAAAGAGAGACACTGGGCAGTTAATGATAGAGAGAAATCGGAACCAAATGGAATTCACATTATCAAACATATCAGTTTGTTTACTACTTCTATGCTGTTCATTTTTCCAAGCAAAGCAAATCAGTCTGTGATGTTCTTTAATGATGTGATTAATATCTGTCTGTCTGTCTGTCTGTTTTTTGTTGATCTGTGTGTGTGTGTGAGAGAGAGTGAGTGAGAGAGAGAGAGAGAGAAAGAGGGTGTGTGCCTGTTACAAAATGATGTGACCCTCTGAGTATTTGCATGTATGAATGAGGGTGTGTTTATGAGCACAGCTGTGTTAGGGTGGATTCTGCACCCCAGAGTGCAATACATGAACAATTTTGCTCAAACATACTGAATCAGATAGGAAAAAAATATAAAAATTAACCTCTGCTATTTGTCCTCCTCAGTAGGATAATTACATGCCTGATTGCTGACAAATGCTACAAAAGCCAAGGACATTGACTGTCACAGCCACTGAAGCAAACCAGCTTGCTTTAGCACTTTAAATGACAGGTTGCCAGTTTGTAGATCTTCTGCAACCTCATTGGACATCATATAGGTTGACATCATAAGTGACATCATATCAGTCACTTCCAAAACTACTTTAACATAAACATGTTTGATCTTTTATGTCATGATAAAGCAATGTTATCGCAAGGTGTCAGAGCTTTCCTACAGTGGTTAGCACAAGTTTGGGCAAAATTCAAATTAAGAATTGGTGCAATTTTAATCGAGTTGGAACTGAAGTGGCCCCAAAACATGCTGAATTGGAAGGAAAGGAGGAGGAATTTACTGAACTCCAATACAACAGAACAGATGGCTCTTATTAATATGACAAGTTCTGGGACAAAACTAATAATTACATCATTAATTTTGAATAATTATGCTTCTTTCTGCCAAGTTAAAAAAAAAACATGTTAAATTAGAGTGATCTTTCACCTGTTCTTCTACTTGTGGCATGTTCCTTTAGCTCAACTGGTAGAGCATTGCGTTAGCAGCGCAAAGGTTGTGGGTTCGATTCCAGGAAACGCAAGTACTGATAAAAAAAAATTATACCTTGAATTGACTCTAATTGAAAAATTATACCTTGAAGTCGCTTTGGATAAAAGCGTATGCTAAATGTAATGGCATTTTAAAATTGATTAATATCTATGTGTATGATAACATTTAATGGTAATTTATATGTAAAAAAAAAATGCATTATTGTACAAGTAGACCCGGTTTCACAGACTGGGCTTAGATTAAACCAGGAGTAACCCTTAATGTGTACCATTTAAACTAGGGAATTTATAGCTGTTTAGTCCTTACCTACTGGTTAGTCCTAACTCCCTGGTTAGAACTAATTAATCTGAAGTTAAGCAAAGTTTCAAAAGGTGGTTTTTAAAAAAAATCTGCATTAATTTAAATTGAATTTGCCTAGTTCTGACTTAATATAATCCCTGTCTGGGAAACTGCCCCAAAGTGTTTTGTTTATAACGCTGCTTCCTGTTTGCCACCTCAATTCAAATTAAGGAACTGCCCCTAGTGCTCATGTAGGAGGTACAGGCTTGATTCTGTCTTGGTTTGTGACCCCATCCTACCCACCACCCCCCTTCTTCCTGTCCTTTATACAAAGTAAAAAATAAAAAAACTGCAGTATTAAGATTGTTCGATGCCAAATTTTTCCGCTGTAAATATTTAAGCTACTTTCATTTACAAATCTGCATTGACACTAGTCTCAGCAGTAAGAGATGAACTAATTTATGAACATTAGTATCTGTCAGACAGTAACACACTGCATCTATTATTCTCTGATCATGTAAATGAAATTGCACAGTGAAGAGTTGGCTGAGAGCTGAATCCGGCCAATCGCAACCTCTTCACCTCTGACCTTTACTAATCTCAGTGCATTAACTGCCAGCATCACTGTCAGGCTCTCATGAAGTGAGCTGTTATGTGAACAGAAAAAGAAACAGAGACGGACTCTGTGGATCGGACTGCACACATCCTCTCGTGGATTCCTCACATTCCGAGGAATATTTCTGTAGGCTGGCTGGGGCGGAATTATGCAACAGGCAGATGTTTGCTCGGTTCAAGATGAAGTAAGCGAGAGGAAGTGGAAAACGGAGACAGAAAAATTCTGATGATGAGAGCTTTCTTGGATTTTACCTGAAATAAAATTCAGTTATAAATAAGAGCACAACATTGTTTTTCTAAATGTGCACAGAAACGGCATGAAATTCAGTGCTTACAGGGAATTTATTAAAATTACAAAGAGTGTGAACAGAACACACAATAGTGTGCATTTTTATGCTTGAAATAAGGAAATTTTCTTTAAAATACTTCAACCAAATTCTGTGGTATATATTCTGATACAAGACTTAATATCTTACCCAATTTTTAATCATTAAGAGATTTAGAAAGATTAACTTTTTGCAGTGCAGATGGCAAATCACAATGATTCATTACATGAGTCTTGACAAATTATTAATCAGTATCTGAGTGACTGTCTTATCGCTGCAGTTATTCCCCATAGTTTTGAGAAAAACCCATATTACGGGCCTCAGTCAGAAAGAAACATAGAAAAAAATTAATAAAGAAAATGGTTATCAACAATCACAGCACCCATTCTCTTGCATGGCTAATCTGCATTTAGCAGATGCACTGGGTTCTAAAGGCCCAGAGCAATGCAGGGTTGTGGGAGAGTGTCCACCCCAGAAGGGAAAGTGTATGCTGGGCCACAGCAGCAGGGCGTTGGTCCCTTCTGGATTTTACACTGGAGAACTTGTGGGTTGGAAGCAAGACCAAACACATTAACAATGTCCTCTGGAAAAAATAAAAACTAAGTCCAGAGAATGTGAAACTCGTATGGGAGTTGCGCAAGCAAGAGTCAGAAAGGATATTGGACTGAGAAGAAAATGTTTAACAGCCTCACACTTTAAGTGATATCACATCTGGTTCTGCTCACAGGGCAAGTTAAACAATGAACAAGTCTTCACTAATATCAAACATGACAATCAGGTGTGGTGACGACCCACCTGATCGGCCGGGTTGCTTGGCGACAGGCAGCGAGACCTCGGTGAGCGGCAGGATGTAGACATCAGGACTGGTGTGAGATGCAGGCGTCGCCGGCGTGGACATGTCCGCTGGGCATTCCTCACCCTCTGCATTCTCAAACTCCTACATAATGAATGAGCAGAGGTCATAGGTCACAGGTCAAAGTAACATTGCAGCATACGGGTGAATATTAGAAAACAATGCCCAGATCATATTTTAACTCCAAAATATTACATTAACAAAAATGCTAAAAAATGTTACATATACACATTCACCTTTTAAACATTGTGGTAATATTTGGAGTATTGAATTAAACTGATGCAGTTTTTAATTTAATACTTCATTATGTACATTTTGTTTTGTTACAGCAATGCGAAAAGATTTTGCATAAGAAACTGGGAGGTCCAAAAAGTGACTTTATGCAGAATATGATTTTAGTTTTCTTTTGATTCCGTGATGAAATATAGCTGGTTTAAGTTGCCGACAGATTCTAAATATTCACTTAAGAGTCCCTGTCCAAAAATCACCCCATCATTAAATGCTCAATTCCTCTCCTTGAACGCAGAGATCAGCAGTCGCTCAGCTCAAATCCAACACTGTGTGACGCATCCAAGGGCCCTTTGTGTTCTTCAGACACATTGCACAAAAATAAACAAGCAAATAGATCTTTAAATTGAAAGGACACATCAGCAGCTCCTAACAGTGAAGAGCTTTGAACCAGATTAGTCTCAAAGTGAATAAAAGGCTTTTTAAAGCTTACTGGAACAAATGGCAATTTATTAAACAGTCTATTAAAGAGCATGTCACCATAATCAGATAAAACAAGACATTACTTTCTCAAGAGCTTTTAACTTTTCACGTTCCAATGTGCCTCTCACCCCACATGGACAAACTACAAAGAGGGAGAGATGAGACAGAAAAGATTTGGCAGCATCTGTAAAACGGAAATGCTGGTCCAGATGCAGAAGAGAGTCATTTTCTGTGAACTGGGTTGCGGAGATATGCTCGAAGAAACGGAAAACAGTGACCTAGAGAGGTCACACACAACTTGCACTTAAAAAGCACATGCTAACAGACATACACATCCTCTCTTTCACACACACACACACACACACACACAGTCTCAATCTCAGAAAGTCCCAAGAGGCCCCATTGTCCACATATTCACACGCTCCACACGGCTGCCATCTGCCCCATAGCTACCGGACACTAAATTATAAAATAATGCTGTGCTTCCAACTAAAGACCTCCATTAATTCTTTGCCTGAAACTACATTGCTATGCCAAAGTCACAGGATAACAGTCCTGCCAACTGCATAGCACCATATTTTTATCACTTCAGGCTAATAATCAGAAACATCTCGACTTATTTGTTGATGTTGAAATCTCGGTTTATAAGAAAGGACTCAAGAATGTTCCAAATAATTTTAAAAACTTTTAATAAGAATGAGGATTATTTTTAGAAGAAACCAATGCAGCCTTCCAAATAAAACATTCTACAAATATCTTTGATAAGAGTTGTGTCATTCACTAAAACTAATTGACACCAAGTCAGGTAAGGTATTATAATAATAATAATAATAACAATAATAATAATAATAATAAAAAACAAATTATTTGTTAGTCAAGTTACTTTGTTGACTAACAAAGTCTAACTTTGACTAACTTTCCATATTCTATTTGCATTTTTTTCTTACAAATTACATTAAATGTTAAAGTGAAATGTTGAACTGAAACAGTAACATTAAAATCATTTTTGGTCTCAGTTTTGCTTTAATGACAACTTTTCACATTTTTAATGTGGCCTCAAACTTTTGGATCCCGCTGTTCTTAAATCACATTTTAAATTGTGTATTTCCTTCACCAGTATTTCAGACTGATTTCTGGAAAAACAGACACATACATAGAGACAGAAAAACTGCACTTTCACTCAGTCTTTACAAAAAAAGTGACACATTTAGTGTAACATTTTTCTGAACAAAGCTCTATTATGTAATTGCTGAGATCTGAAGAATTTCGGAATATCGATTTTCCAGCTTACCTGTGCTTAATAAACATGGCTTTGGTTTAACAGGAAGTTGAGTCTTGAAAAGCACTTCACTTCTGCCCCGTGAACCTGCACTGTTGGGCTCTGTGCAGTGCGTGTAAAAGGTGCCCACACGACCCCATATTGATTGTTCAGTGCATGAAGGATTAGGAACCTGCCCATACTGCAGTATCCAAGAGCCCAGATCTCGAGAACACCTCACAACTCTCCGAATCATACAAATAACAAGAAAACTGATTCTTCACTTGAGAGAGAGAGCGCAGGGGCAGTCCCCGTGTTCCTCCTCAGACAGTGTGAAGGACCAGGGATTAAGAATAGTGAGACGCTCCCACAAAAATGTGTGGCCAAAGAAAAAGCACTAAAAGGGAAAGAGGGAAAGGCTTTTTACATTCTGTGCTTATGACATCACCGTTTCTCTCCATCCACGATTCCTCATGCTCATTCTATTGCACATGTGCACGACAGGCCCCTTGCTCCAGTTATCAGCACAAATGAGCATACACACACGTACACACACGCATCAGCACAAATGAAATCTAAAAGCTCTCTATCTGTGCAGATGTGGCTGTGAAGGTTTAATTTTGCATATATACACATTATGTATATAATGTTTAACCAAACCAGCAGTGTACGAACATCTGCTCAAATACATCTGCTGTGCTAAATTTAGACCAAAGTGAATTAAATCAGCATCTGGAGCTAAAATAGACAATAAGATTAAAATAGAACTGAAGTACATTAATGAACTTGGATACTTACATTGTACACTCATAAAAAGATGCTATACAATGCCATAGACAAATCATTTTTTGCTGTATGGTTCCATAAAGAACCTTTAACATCAGTAGAACCCTTCTGTTTCACAAAAAGTTCTTGGTAAAAAATAGGTTCTTTAGACTATAAGAAAGTAGTAAGAAAAGGTTTTTATAGAAACCGTTGGGAAACCAAAAATGGTTCTATGGCATTGCTGTGAGGAACATTAAGAACAAAAACATGTATATTTATTTGTATATTTGTTATTTTTGCATATTGGGCCACTGATAGACAAATTTGTAGTATCATACAAGCTTTTATAGAAACGTGCATCCTAGATAAACCTCTGATGATACATTTTCACACAGTTGTAGAGGAAGTGTGACTTGTGCCAGATGCTCCCCAGGCTAATGCTTCACTTTCAGCAGTTGTCAAGGGTTCATTTTTGTCTCTGTATGCACAGCACACACATTAGCATAAACATGCACACATAAAATTATGGACTGTGTGTATCACATTACATTCTCACCCCAGCTTGTGTAGAGGAAAGTAAAGTGTTAAACAGAGATCGGGAAATTAAAGAGATACAGCAGGTCCCTTTATAACCGTTGCTGTTTAAGCAGTGAGATGTAGTTCCACTGAGGGACTGCAATTACAAATATTTGGCTCTTTAGTGGAGACCAGGTGCTGAGAACCAAGAATCTCTCTGTGACACACACACACACGCACGCACACACAATCTTTCTCCTGTGCCTTGACCCACTTTAAAGTTCTGCTGAAAATGCACCATACACTCTGAAGTCTTACTCATATGCTGTCTGAAGGTCTTCACTGCTCACTACAAGATGAAAAACAGGTCTTCTGAGACTCGCCTGTGTCACTGCTCTCTATTTAACCTTAAGAGACCACTAAGTGGTTTCCACGGCAGAAATCACATTTCTATGAAACCCTTGCACTCTGTAACCTCTGGGTGGCAAGAGGATGTTCAAGTGTATTTCTGTTCCTACAGATTTATTATAGACTCTGAACAGGTTCATGACTGTGTCCTCTAACTCAACAACAATTTTATTCATAACTGCAGGACAGCAGCAGGCCAAGGCCGTGCTTTTTTGTATCAAGTCGATCCTGAAGGTATAAATATCACATTTTAGCTGGGGTTAGAGTTATTAAATGCAGGGTAGGTGATGTTTTCCAGAAACATTTTTTGTTATGCTGGTTAAAATTATCTTCACATGCATGATAGCTATCAATAAGTGGTTTAAATGGTAGTATAAATATATTTAAAGTGGTAATGTAGCATAAATTTATATAAAAATATATCTTCTGTAAAAAGTGCAGGACCATAACATGTTTGCCCAATCACTGCATTCGGTCCGAATGCAATAATAGGATGTCCTACTTGCCTGTGAAACTATGTATGCGCTCACATATTTGAGGGGGCGTGGCTTTGGGAGTGCTCTGAAAGGAGGGTGGGATCTTGTGCTTTATCATAAATCATAGCTGACTTGCTATTGCCTCTCAGAAACCGCCTACCATAATTTTATGTGAGTTATTCTTAAATGGACTTAGCTTAACCAAAAGGTTGGGTCTGTAAAATCATGACAGTCTGTTGTCTGTTGTAAACAAGTGAAATAAGTTCAGGTCTCACCTTAAAGCCAATGTCACCTCGTTTGCAGCACAGGCAAGCCAGCATGAGGAAGATAAAAGTAAAGAGGCCAGAGAAAGAGACAGCCACCACAGCCAGAGAAGATGACCAGGACAGCTCACTCAGTGGGACGCCATCTGCAGGACAGATGCAGTATTGAGACATTCTTCTTTTACAGAAAATGATGTGAATAACCACATTTCGGTTTTTCAAATTTCAAACAAAAATCCAGGTAATATTCACTTTTGTTAAATGACATTTGTATATAATTCAAAAGTAAACGATTCAAATTCATTTTGTTTTGTCATATTTATAGCTCTATAAACTTGAGAAATACTGTTTGTGCAACTGAAAATGCAGAGATGTAGTAATCACAGGATCATTTTCAGTGACTGAAACTATTTCATTCTGTTCTTTATATAAAGTTATCATGTGGCTTTGTGACTAGTGTAACACTAGTGTGTTTTATACTTTTATACCGGTTTGGTCAGTTAATACAAACTTGTGACTGTACTTTTATTTGCCTGTTATGTGTTTTATATTGTTTTTATATTGGGGTGGAAAGATGCACATTAAAGCATTTTTATTTTTACAAATGCAAAGAATTAAATGCGTCTTGATCTGACACATGAAAACCATTCAAATCTGGTGAACAAAAGTGAACAAATCTTTGTAGTTCAGAATTAAAAAGACTTGAGCTACTGGGACATATCAAAATTCTCATTATTACTGTATGGTTTCCTGAGGTTAATTGCTGTAGAGTTTAGCTAGTGACATGATCCCAACTTGGCAGTCAGCCATGAGGCCTTATGTAGAACAAAACTACCATGTACCATGATATACATTTCAAACATGTCAAAAGTAACATTCATTTCCTCAGACTTGCTTGTCAGTTGAATGCATTTGATCTGCAATTGCATGTTTCCTCTTGGATTTAAATTAATCCCACTAAGAATCAACACTCACCTAACCCAGAAACTAAACTCTTGTCACTTACAGTTCCACACACTTCCCCCCCTTGCAGAACTGGTTTATTTATTATATTTGTTTACTTCATTCTTTTAGGAACAACACTCCCAGCTCTTATTCTGCACATTAGCCCCACAACACCCACCCATGAATCAAATAAGACCCCAAAGCAAATTTTAAACCCATTTGTGGATAGACAAAGTTATGAAATCGCTACCAAACTACCACAGAGCAGAAACAACAGAATAAAGAAATGAGAACAGAACATTTGGCGCAAAGCCTTTAACCAGCTGTCACCCAACATCACTCTGTTTCTATTCGCTATACAAGCGTTATAATCTGCCTAACAGCTGCTGCCAATGATTACTGGATCAATCTGATTGGCTATAAATTTGAGAGCATAATTTTTGAAATACTAAGAATGTGTGATTAATTCACCATTAAGCAAAACAAAGTAACCCTGAGACTGCTTGTTATTTTCAGTGATGGCTTGCTTATTTATTGGACTTGCAGGGTCTAGGATGTTTTTTCACTTCAAAATTTCCAGTAGTTGCTGTGGAAACTGAAATGGACAGTTTGACTGTAAAACCTGCAGATAGCTGCATTTCATTCAGTTTTAACACATTCCCTCAATCCATAAACACATGGATCTATCTATACCATCTTATTTCTGTTCTGACAACTGCCAGAAGACATACATGCACAATATTCAAACCATCTGAAATTGTCTTCACTATATGGAAGGCTCAGAAATACCCCAAATGACATCCTTTAATGTGAACAAGTCTGTGAGAGGGTCATGTTCAGGGTACCATAAATATCCTAATCCTCATTTGAAAACCTATAAGTGCTCAGTAATGTCTTCTAAAAACTGTTTTTAGCAACGTTGAGAAGCGTGACATTTGCTACATTGCCAGATGTCCCTGCCATTCACTAAATACCAAATTTTCCTTATCCTATCTTGTTCAAATGTCTTTGCTAACTTCTTTAGATAATCCTCCATAATATCCACTAAACAACCAAATTGGACTCTAAAAATTATAAATAAAACTTTGAGACTAACTGATTTTAACTGATATTCTGAAACTACCATAGGGAAGCTCATATATGCCATATACAGAGAGCAGCCTGCGCCTAACTTTACTACCAACATTCACTCAAACCTGCTCGAGTCAACACCGGCTTTATATAATCTGCCCTACAGCTGTTGTCAATCATTATTTGATCAATCTAATTGGTGCAGAAAAAGGGGTGTGTCAACAGTTATTGGCTACTGGTTTGAGGTATAAAAACAGTCATTTGTGCCTGTGTGCAGTTTGGCACATCTCACAAGTGATATAAAGAGAGGGCTTATGAAACCTATTCATTTATATTTTATACTTTTGGAAGATGGGAGGGTGTTTAGGTACTGCAGTCTGCAGCAGCATAACAATCAAACATACCACATTCAGTTAAATTCAGCAGAGAGCAGACATTCAATACACAGCCAAGCAGCTTGTATAGAGACACTGTTTTAACAAAAGGCAGTTTGGATTGCATCTGACAAGCTTGGTAGCGCAGTTTATTAAGACCGTAATTAAGCTAAATTTACTCTTGTTCTGTGTGCTAGCCTATCAGGTTATCTGCAGAATAAGAACAGCCTACAGACATTTCATAGCATGAAATAAAGCTGAAACAAAGGTTTCATGCTCATTCATGAATCAAATCACATGCAGTTAAGAGATGCCGAGGGGGAGATCTGACAAAGCCCCCTTAAAGCATCATTTATTAGGAAAGGTTGGATGAAGGAAGAACTGTGACCCTCTAGGACCCCCGAGTAAACCAATGTTATTAAGTCCTGGTTTAATGAAGCTATAGAGAGGGGTCGAAGAGCAAAGGGCTGTGAATGAGAGCTGATATTATAAGAAGGGAACAAAGACATTTTAAAACTGAAACAAGGCTTTAGACTCGTACATAAATTCATGATTATACACATCTATGTTCTCATTTACTAAACACCAGCCATGGGTTGGGCAAACAGGCAGTCTAGATAACTTAATTTGATGTTTTGCATTTAAGGCAATGACTTTTTATGATAAAAATGCCCCTACAATACAAACCACTGCATGCTTGCAGATAATGCAAATTCTATAGTTTTTACATGAATTCAGATCCAGTATGTGGCATTAATTACCACTCAAACTCATTTATATGAGGCAAAGTTAATAATCAACATGAGCAATGTTTAAAATTAAATCTGCTGTCTACAGATAATTGTCTGTACATTTCTGACTAAACTGTCAAATAAATAGGTAATATAATGAGTTGAAGCACAGATCAATTTGAGGTGCTTACACTAAGCATAATCTAAAGACATGTGGTTTAGAATTCATTAGAACTAATGGCTCTGTCTCTATCTGCTTAACTCAGACAACACAAGGATTAAATGTGATTAACTATGTGCACGTCTATCACAATTTATTTTCAGAATGCAGCATTAACATTATACTAATATTATTAAAGCAAGTTAAGCTTTTTTTGAGACGGCCATTACTTATTTAGTTATCTATATCTATAGTTATCTTTATCTAGATTCCCGTAAAAGTCTGACCATCAGCTTTTTTACTCAGCCATTACAAGGCTTTTAGATTGAGGTGCATATGAAATTATGTCTGAGGATTTATTTGGCCCTATCAAACTCTCTATTTGCAATCAAGCTTTAGTTCAGTGTTTTCCAGAGAATTCTCATTTGAAAACTGTTGTCATAGCTCACGATAAACACAGAGACTGAAGACAAGAAATATTCATAAGACAAGAGGATCACTGGATCATTACAGTTCAAGCACCACAGGGCCTTTAAAGCTGCATTCTTCAAGATAACGGGCATTTAGAGAGACATTTAGCACTGGACAAGAAGAAAATGAACCATACATTTCAGGACAATGGGAACTATAGGACATCCAACCATTATCATGTTTCTCAACGATATAGCGGCACCTAATGCCCAATCACCCAAACATTTTACATGCTTGTTTATACTCACACACCTTAAATATGTTTTCTGAAAACCTGACATCAAATCTTCAACAAACAGTTGAATGAGTTTAGTGGTTATAAGAGAAAGATTCAGAAATGCCTCCAAACAAAAACGTCAGAAACAAATGGAGAAGAAAAAAGCTGAAAAAGTGGGAAATTAAAGTAGAATGTTGTTTTAAATGAAAACAGGAATTTTGAGAGCAATGAACCATTAAGGCAGTATGTCACTGCACAACAAAGCTCCTACTGATATTTATTCTGTAGTTCCCGCTCTCCTCTAGTGTAGCTCAGGGGGTTGGTACCCATTTTCAGTCAGCTCAGGCAGAGAGCAGGAGAGCCTCTAATGACTAAATGATGAGAGCGGGGGCAAACAGAGGAGGGCCATGAGAGCTACAGGAAACGTGTTCTCTCTTCCCCGTGGGAAGCCACTTGAGCTCAGGCGAAAGAACCCAAGCAGAAAGATTCGTTTACAGCAGTCTGACTTCCTCTGTCAAGCTGTGTCGAAAACAACAGCATTCAGCTGTTCAGATGCCTTAAAAATAAGTTTATGCATTAGCATAAACTGAACACAACCTCTCACTGTTCAGTTAACCAGTCATAAGACTGGATAACTTCAAGGCTCTTGCTTAAAATTCACTGGGCCTAGGATATATTATATATATACGATTTATCCTCCTTACGTTTATTGCTTTGTTTTCCTCACTTTGTAAGTCGCTTTGGATAAAAGCATCTGCTAAATACCTAAATGTAAATATGGGTGGGCCCCAAGTAGTGGGCTGTGCTTTACAGCACTGTGGCTGGGTCCTCAATTCCTGGGACATTCCTAGTTGTATCCGCGACAACAGCCCTGGATAGAGAAGCCACTGGTTTCCATAGAGATGACTGACAGGTGATTTTAACTGCACAGGCAGGTGTTTATACAGCTCATGTAGTTTCACTCAAAACAAAACTGTCAGAACAGCAAAGTCTGCAAGCACTTTTCATTTACACACACACACACACACGTAGGGAATACAAGGGGACAGTATGACATTTTTAATATTTTCTTACCTAACTCAGACACATTTACCTGCTATCTTCTGGTATAAGCAACATAAAGAAAGGTTAAGATACATGGATAAATAGATAATAGTTTGGAATTTTTTCCTTAATCCTAGTTTTCACTTTTCACAGGCAGTGAGAAAATGCATGGCCTGCGCATGGCCTGAGCTACTGTCATTATTCTGGTGTATTTATTATTGAAGAAATGTTTTAGTAATTGTCCCCATTCTCTCACACATGACAGAGAGCAAAATCTGCTTATAGTACCTTCTGGCGCCCATCTGTCATGAGTCAAAAACTACAGAACAGTCAAAAACTATGTCAAAGTGTGCAAGTAAGTGTATGGGATGAAGTACAGTACTATTGTTGAATGCAGGTCTTGTCTAGTGCAGATGAATTTTGGCACTGTAAGTACAGAATAAACCACAAACTGTCGAAATTCTGTAGATCAGCTGAAACACTGTGCTGAAGAGCCACACGCACTCAAATCCTACACTGGTGCCCAGGTAGTTTTAATGTGCTGGCTTTAGGAATTATATTAAACGCATACCTCACTGTCAGCTATGTGACAGTTTCTGACAGCTTTGCCAGAACAGCATATAGAGAGACAAAAAAGACAGATAAAATAAAAATACCTGAATACCAAACACACTTGTGCTGAGGAGAGAAACAGAGACAGTTTTGCCATGTCCACTTATTATAAGTGACTTTCAGCTGTTTTTTCATGAAGTTGCTTATAAATGTCAGTCATGAGTTTTGTTTTTTTTTTCCCAGTGTTTTGAGATATCAACCAATGTCTATAACTCTCAGCTCCATTTAACATTTTTTTGTAACAGATAAAATAACTGAAAAGGTTATTTAGCCCGGTTTGTTTTATGCAAGTTTATTCTACAATTAAAATAAATCAAAACATGATATTTTCTTCCCATACACAAGTAGTGGCTTATTTTAACTTAATTTGGTGAGGCAAGTTGCTTATTTTTGGCTTGTTTTGTCAGACCAGGTTGTTTTTCTAGCGAGATCTGGCAACACTGGAGGAAGAGACAGTCTGTGTAAACATGATAGAGAGATTAATCTAATAAACTGAAGCCTAATATTGATGAACAGACAGAATGTACGAGCAGAAGGCATAAAAATGGACGGGTGGAGGAGGGGAGAGGTGGCGCTGGACTGCAGCCCATAGCAGACGGGCTGGAAACAGCCAGAGACATGAGGTACATATGGTTAGAGAACTGTTCTCACTGTCAGACTGACCCCAAATACAGCCTAATGCACTGAGTTGCGTGAGAAACCAGAACCCTGGAGAAATAAGCAGACCAGAGCACAGAAAAAAGCTCCATCTGGGACAAGCTTCAGACGTGGCCTGAATCAGCCTTTAATAAAGGGAAGCAATTCACACAGTGGCCATCTTGGTAACACCCTCGCGCAGGGTTTCCAGTCACCCAAGTATAGCTCCTTTCTGACTTAAATAGGGAAAGACCAAAATCTCTGAAATTATCTGAAATGTTTCAATAACTTAAATTACTAGCTGATTTGTTGACTAGTCTTGCTCTGTTGGATCACCATGTGTATGTTTGTTCCTTGTTCTGTCATCTGAGTCAATGGTAATCTCTGCTGGTGCATTATTTTAAGCGGTAAAGACATTTTCAGGCCCAGCAAGGGTTGGTACTTACTGGCTGTTTTCAGAATTAATAACATGCTGCATTACAATATCTAGTCTCCATGGCGACTCTCAAAAAACATTTCAGTCTCTTATTACCGAAACGATAAATTATTTTGACTCCTCTCAAATGCACTAACAGGAAGTAAATAAAAAACATGAAAAAACTTGTAATGGAGGACTTAAGCAGTTTATGCAGATCTCTGAAGCAATTAAAAATTGCTGTTGGGTGTGCTTCTGTTTGACAGAAAAATAAGCCTCAATCATAAAATCTTTCTTCAAGATAAATGCAAATGCAGCCTACAAAAAAATTACCCAAAAAGGAAAATTCTTCCATTTACTCATCCAAATGACAGTGGCACCCATTAACTTGTATTATGAACACAAAACCTCCAAAACATTTCTTAAAATTTGTAATGATGTGAGGGTGAATGTAAATGGAAGAATTTTAATTTTGTGTGAATTATTCTATTAAGAATAATAGAATAATTCTATATTCTATTAAGGAGCTGTATGTATCTATTAATGCATGCTACGCCCCCATCCCTGCCACACACACACACACACAGAGTCATGTCAGTTAGCAGATCAGCTGTGTCTTTGCCCAGTGGTGACCCTGTCTTCATTAAAGCTTGAAGATCCCGGAGTCGTGCTGGGCTCACAAACGTGGGGATTATGTAACTTCCAGTGAAATACGGCATTCTCAAACCTGGAGTAGAAGTGTAATAAAAGTCAATCCTTTTAAAAATGATTCACTTCAGCTCTGATTTGCAATTATAATGTACACCTGCATTCTGTTCTCTCATCCAAACAGCTGCACTATGAGTCCATTAAAACATCCAAAATATTCCCAGATTCCCTTTAAAGATTTCAGGTTTTTCTAAACTTGCAATTTGATTTTTCTGGGGATGTGCCACAGGCAGTTTTTAATTCACTTATAAAAATCTAAAAAAAAATCTAACAAAAATGTATAGATGCATTCCAGTAAGGACAACCGGCACAATGCAAACAAATAGCAGATACAGTAGTATATCAATAATTGTTTCCCTGAATGCCACTGTATTTGTATATTATTGAGACTTATACATTATTATACATTAATAGACTGCATAAATTAATTAAAAACAAATCTAGCACAAGTTATGGCATTTAAATCTAAATCAGACTATTTAAATGTAT
>JAZGTK010011617.1:0-15471 GCA_036877625.1 Ambastaia sidthimunki | reverse complement strand
AAGACTGAAATTTTCCCACCCAGCTCAGTGTCAAGCAATCCGTTCAAGAGGGCAAAAGATTGCAACAACATACAAGTGTGTTACTGTTGCTCATACTTAGTGTTAGGGATTTGATCTAACTGAAGTATTAAACTTCAGGCCTTCACTTGCTTTGCGCTGCAGGCAAGAATGATGCCTCAAATCATCCGGCTTATTGAGGAGATGAGCGATAATCTTTCTCTAAGCAATCAGATTTTTTTCACCTGGCAGGTTTTAAAATGGTAACCAAAGAGCTCCATAAAATTACATTAAATGAACACTCAAAACGCACCTAGACGCAAGAACGGTAAAGACTATTTTGACTTTTTTGACCAGTAAGCAACTGCCCCTGACACCCAAGCAGCTACCCAGAACTCCCTAGCAACCACTTAGCAACGGGCTAAAACTCAATTCGAAAACACACTTGCAGTTAGAACAAATGTCAATTATAAATTTTCTTTATAAATTCTAGTTTTATTTTTAAATGTCAGATTTTGTTTACCGAAAGCAGTTGTCAGGAGCCCTTAAAGTGTGTCAAACATTGTCACATTTGACCCGTGTAACTCCTGTACGTGCTGACTGGTCAAAGGGAACACTGCAGTACTGACTCACACTCACACACTCTCAGTATATAACTGATCCAGGTCTCTCCGCAGGGAGCACAGAGTGATTTACTGGCTATTAAATGCTACTGGAGGCAAACGGGGGTCAATCTGTTAGCAGGTTGGTCACTTCACATGTTAGCGACCCTCTCCATCCCCGACAAATGTTCAAATAAGGTCATGTGCACTGACCACTGTTTACAGACATTCAATGAAGAATTCCAAATGTTGGAAAATAACAAAATGAGGTCACATAAATTAGGCAAACCGATGACTAACACACTACAAACTTCCAAGACTTCAGCATTCCAGGGAAGAACTCTTAAGTGGGAGATTCCATTCTGTCAGATACAGTGACTGAATAATCTGTGACCATGACAACCAGACACGCTGTGACTCCGCCCCTCAACCCTCATGATCTGACAGTTGAGGTTTCAATGACCTTCATCTCCAGCTGTTTTTCATGTGCCCTCCATCCCCCACGTTCACCGGGTAAGATAAACACACACTCAAGCTTACAAGCAAACAAACAAAAGCTAATTCAATCATTCCGGTGGCCAGCACACCCACGGCTGTTTGGTCACCCAACAGGATAAAAATGCAAACTTAAAACCTTTACAACATACACACCATCATGCTTCGAGCTCCGGTAGAAGAAGCCAGTCTTTATAATTAATATTACTGATCCTGGGAAAAAAAGGGGTGGAAATATCCTACAGCTCAGGGCTATTGGCAGAGCTCAGCAGGACGAAATATTAGCAGTATTTTAAAGACGATAATTAAAATTAAAGCTCAGTGTGAGGAAATTGGACTGTTTGAGGATTAGCAGCAGCACCAGTGATGCCCGTGGAGGAATTAAATCCCGCTGTGTCAATGTTATCGAGGAGCAATTCACCGGCACATATCACAAACACAAAGGAAGCCACCATTGTGTGCTGTAAGCAGCTTTTCTATACACAAAAACTAAACACATTAAAAATGTATAGGGGCATATAGAAGCAGGAAAAACATAGGGTGCCATAGGGCCTTTCCAAAAAACAGGGGCCAATTCAGTTCCTCATACACACTTGTGTAAAAAAACTATAGAATTTCCTTTGACTACATTATGTTTTTACATCACTAGCAATACAGTCATTTTTAATGTGATTCTGTGACAAATTTATGACAAATAATAAAATAAATTAAATTATACATGTTTTGATGAAAGCAAAATACAGAAAAGCCGTCATTCCACATTTAATCTTAATTTTCAACACTGTTACCATCCTATTTTTTCCTCTGTAAAATAAATCTACTCCATAAATCAAAAACGTATTACCCTGTATATAAATTCATAAATCATAAAGTTACCATGACTTACAGTAAACAGCAGTACAGTAAAAAACTGATCATTAAAAGTATCAGCATTAAACTTTGTACTTTCACATCCTTGTGCTTGTAATGTAAAATTAAACTGTAAAACTACCATCCCTGTCGCCTTTCAGCACCCATAATTATGCCCAAGATATTAAAATTGATTACTTTAACTTGAGCTGGCACAATGTGATGACTGCCTGACATCAGATAGACTTTCTGAAATCTCACAAAAAATTGCTTAAAAAATTCACAACCATTTCATACTGTAGAAGGATCCCATAGACCCTTGAATCAGCCATATGTCAGTTCACCAAAAACAGGCGATTCCAATGATTTTTTTGTGTATTCCGACTTAGACCCAAATGATGACTCAATGGGATGTTTATATAAACCTTGGATGCCATTTTTACACGACTGAGGCTCCTGCTGAGTGTCTGTGTGGCTTATCCAGTCACACCATTATGCAAGTGCATTCATCATTTAAATCAGATGGATCTAAATGCAGAAAGAGTGTCTGCTTTGAAGTTCTGTAAATGAGAAGCACTTGACTGACATTAGGGCAGCGTTGAATAGATGTTTCCACCTCTCTCTCTACCTCCCTCTCTCATTTTCTCTGTCTCCTGGCAGGCAGTAGAACATGTTCGTGTTTTCTTTGGCTCCCTGAATAAAAAGCAAGTTGGAAAAGAAAACTTGGTTGGGGGTTCTTAAAAAACGACAATAGTTTCAGTCGGGGGGCCTCCTAAAAACAGTGCAAGCATAGACTAAATACAGACACATATACACACATACACACACAGAGTGTGACACAGAATGCTAGTCTTTAAGGACAAGCACCTTGTTCAATAACTGCTCAGTAAATGGACTTTTGTTAGAATTGTGTAACGTTGTAAAACCCAGGTCAAAGTCCTCGTGTTTCAGGCTGAGAGAGATTTGGCGTTCACAGAGCGAAACCTGACCCCTAAGGGCTTGCGGACAATGATGAATTCAGAGCAAAGATGCCAGTCATTCTCGTCTGAACAAACAATGAAGCCTAATGGTGATCATGAAATGTGTTAATAAAGTCCTTTTGAGGTAAAGACTGGCAGTGAGATCATTGCTGTGTGGATGAAGTAAGTTAAATACATTTTCTAGGACAATGAAGGAGGTGAATAGATGAATAAATGAAGCAATCAATCATTTTAATTGGTGCTTCAGTTTATTACGAGCTTTTGTCTGGCATTAAGTATGAAGAAGGAGTGAGACAGGCAGGGCGACAGGTTGCTGCGTTTGTGGGGGGGCTCCATATGTGTGGTGAGGCACAGTAGGACATTTGGGGCGTGGCACAGTGTGTGTGTCCCCAAGAGACTTACAGCTGTCATTCACATGGCAGAGAAATGGTGTGATCTCACCTCTGTCTTCGCTGCTGACACCCCCGTCACCTGCTGACACCACCCACATGTTGCCCACACACACACACACACACACACACACACACACATCACGTCCGACAAAACTGTACACACCTGCCACACAAGGACACTTCACGGATTTGGTGACAGGTTCCTAAATAAACAGTCTGATGGGCCGCAAACATCTCGGATAATAACCCTAAAACCCGTTTGACACACCAGAGACATTATTGAGATAATTCATTTTATCACTCTGCATGGTGTTGGTACCGAGTTACTAATTAATATAACCGACTAAATTTAGACAGAATGCCTAGCATCAATTCAACACTCACCCTCGCACACACTCTATAAAACCACACCCACAGCCATTGACAAAGCACACATGCCTGTTTATTGACTCGCTTTACACAGGATGAAGGGCTGTCATATGGATCCAGTTTGTCAGAAACTAGATTCAAACCAAACAGGAGGTGTTGATCATCTTGACTGTAGATCGATCACGCTGAACATCACGGGGTTTTTGTCAAAACCATTGATCTCCAAAGAAAACCACATTTAAAAAGCATTTCTATAGGAAACTGCACTTGTTTTGGTCTGAAGTGGTTAATCAAGTCATTTCAAGATGTCAAAGTTAAACGAGGTACTAACACAACCCCAAAACTCTAATATAGGCTAATATGTCTTGATTTCAGCCAAGCCGAGGGTCCAAATTAGCTACAGTGATCTTCAATAACTTTTTATGTCATTTTTAGACCAATCCTCTGACTAGTAACACAGTAAAACATACTGCCAGGCCAAGCAATCAACCAACATTTGGGCATATCCTGACTGGCCGATTACTGGACTTGGTATTTACCCTTAACATCTGTTCCATCTCTGTATCATGCGACTGAATATAAAGGACAGGGACAAATTCCCATTATCAGACCATATTATCACTGATTATAAACATGAATGCATCAGCCACTTCAGGTCATCTGAAACAAACATAACCTTTGTCCCCTGATACTGCACAGGAAGGGCAATGTAAGCATTTGAATCAGCCTGCTTCATTCCCAGAAGACATGAGCTGTAGGACGTGGAACAGGCCCTGGCATGTCTCCATCTCTCTCACACTTCCTCTCCACCTCATTTCTCATAATTCTGATGAATAAAAGCCATTCTGAATTAAATAAAGCTGATTGGAGGGGGTAACCGTGGTTGTATCAGGCATTGTGTTGAAGTGGCGGCTTCTCAATAGATATTGGCCTTTGTACGGCTTTTTCATTATTCTCAACACAGTCTACCAGTGCAGATCCATTAGCCTGACACAGGCCTAAATTAGAGCCCACAGAAATCCATTAGCGTCATCATATATGAAGTGCCTTTCTCAGGCTGTCAAGATGTTGCCTTCAATTCCAATAGCTGACAGCGAAAGGTAACCCGCTTAGAAACCTTGGCCCGATCAAAAGGTTACCAGACCTGAGACGAGAGGTTCTGTTCTGAGATCAGTTACATGTCTGAACACACAACCAAAGCATAATTAGATTTACACTAAGGGTGTGCTACACTACATATTGTCAAAATCAATTAGTCTGTGTGTTGCCTCAATGACTAGTCAGCTAAAGAAAGCCCTGTTTAATTAGCCCGGTTTCAGGTTCAGCTGACCCCAAACACGCATTTTGAGAATGGCCAAACACCCCTAAAAAACATGCAATGGGACAAAATGCAGGGATCCTGGGACATGTTTTTTTAAAAGTGGTACATCTGTGCAACGCCTCAATGCCCACTCCACACATCTCCATTTATTGCTCCAGTGCCGGGATTTTTTGCCTGTTTATTGCCCACCAGGCAAATTCATAAGTGCTTACAAAATATAATAGCACATCACTTCTAAATAACTCACATCGTTCACGTCTGTAGCACAAACACTGTCGTGCAGAATGAGCGTGAAAAGCCATTGTGATTAGCTCATATAAATGAGTGGGCTGCTCAGGAAATGTGGATAACTGAGAGAACATCCAGACCACAGATGGACTTCTTGAGGAGGCCCAGCTGAGATTACAGTTTGAACAAGGACATCGAGACCACAAACACACATGCATGCATGCTCACAGCAAAACATATCTTCAGTGACAATTATTCAGCCCTATCACTCTCAAAACAACACTTGAGCTTACAAATAAAGAACTGATACAAGTCAGGATCTAAAACCAAGTTCTTGTGATTATCACTACTGTTTAATCAACACTCATAGAGAAGTCACAGATACAAAATGACAGAACAAACACGTCCACATACACACACACAAAGTTCTCAGGACATGCATGAAGGAGGCCACTGTGTGCTTGTTCCTCATAAAGAAACACAAACAAACACAGTCATTCCTCATAAGTGATGAAGAATGAAGGGAGGGGGGCTTTCTCTCTATGCTTCTGACCAATGAACTTTGACCTTGAAGGGGCCGGATCACTTCCTGCTCTGAATCACTCAAGAAACAATCCACATTCTCAGAAATGCAAACAAACTTCGGTGCCAATGTATGTACGCTCAGTAGGGGCTATAATAAATAACCAGTTGTGTTCTTAGAGTAATAGAGTAAAAGCACATTTTATATGCAAATGTGACAACCTAAACATGCTGAGGGTTTAGGCTATAAATGCAAATTGTTATAAATATCCCTTGAAGTGCTAATATGCTATTAATCACAGACGCCACATTCATGCAAACCAGCTGACATTAATTGCACCAAAACACTCTTTGTTTTTATAATAAAGGTTGACATTCTGGTTAAGGTGAGTTTAAGGTTTGAACTGAGGATTAGAATGAAGGCTGTGAGGTTTATAGGTTGGGATTAATGTTACAGCAGGGAGGATGTTTCCCTATTTCCCAGAGTAAATGCATCTGATCTAAAACCATTGGCCAAAATCTGCCCCTGGGGTTTATTATCAAAGTCCATCCAGGTCAACCATTAACATGAGCCATGAGCTTTACAAGTGTACAAATTTTCCTGACCACTGCCAATTTCACTATTACAACTCAATGCATAATCACTGAGACTACCAAATTTCCAACCTTTATCTGTAAAGCATAAAGCAGATGGGCGACCCTGTATTGCCTGCCTACAAACATTAAAACTGATCACAGACATTTGTGTTGTGTTGCCAGCAATGAGCTTCACAGCACAGAAACAGCAATGCAACCATCTAATTACAAAGCAGGGGGAAATTTGATTACCTTATTACAGTTGATTTTATCACAACAGCTTGTATAATGTGATGGCGGTGTAATTGAGAGAATAAACAACCCTGGAGAAAATGAAACGAAGGCGAGTTGAAAATGTTTTCGGATGATAATGACACGAAGAGAGATGGCCGTGCAGTTTTCTGCTTGGGAGACTCAATCTATGAGCTGCAACAAATGGCTCACGGCCAATAAAACACAACATGCGAAATGTTGTCTTGCATTAGTAAAAAGGTGGTTAATACCAGCTAAACTACTTAGACGGTATTTCAGCGGTAACATCTGCAGCGCCGACACAGTTGACGAGATTTGCGCAAACATCAAGTAAAAAAGCAAATACTGAGTGAAGGTCTACTAGAGTTTGAGATCGTTACCAACAGCATGTGAACTTGTTTTCCTGTGTTAAACTAGAAAAGCTTGTTTCTTGTAGCCCTGAAACAACTGAAGGCAAATCCGTGTTGCATAAACGCGACTGTACAAAACTGATGCATGCGATACATTATCGCGTCTTTCACATTCTCTTACAATGATCGCGAACTTACATGACTTATATTGTTTATAAATACGTTTACAGTTAAAAAAAACAATGTGTTACAAACTAATATGTAACTTTACGCAATGTTTTTGTTATCATCGGGAAAGGTACAGTTTTACAAAGATAAGCGGAGACTACACTGGCGATTCCTTAAGTCGGACCTTTAAACCGCTAATAATATTCACAACACGTAAACATGATAGTTGTAATAAAGTCGGAACCAACAAAATAAAAGGACCAAACATCGTTTGAACGTTTACAAACATACGCGACTGAGAAACGTAAACCTACATGGTTTAAACAAAACAAACTGAAAGCGTTAAACAAACTGAAAGTTAAATAGTCACCTTTCTGCCGAAAAACTCGCGATGCCAGATCAAGATTTCTTTTCGTAAACTGGCAGACTGCCGATCAAAATCCCCCGAGTGCGATCGCGATGAAAGCTTTACATTATTCGTCTCCCAGTCGGATCACTGGAGATGGTATAAAAAACAGTATTCCTTGCAAAAACACCCGGGAGGGCAATGCACTTTGTTTAGGGAAATCCGAAGAACTATTGGGCTACGTTGGGAATCCGACGTCGAAAACAATTCCTTGGTTTTCCACGCCCTGTAGGCTGAGCTTCAGATGTGGCGCCAGGTGCGAGAGAAGTGCGAATGCTCGCGGGTACCTGTGTGAGTTTTACGCACATCGGTGTAAGAAACGTCCCCCACAAATTATGTATGTGGACCCGGGACTCATGTGGTCCTGGTCGAGTGACCAAAGGGAGCGCTCTCTCTCTCTCTTTCTCTCTCGAACAGTACAATGTTGATCCGTGCTTGCTAGTGCCAGTCGTGTCTAAAAAACACAGTTTCCAGTGAAGAAAGGAATCAGAAATAGTTAGTTTTCGCTGTAACCTTGCATGAAACACGCCGAGGCCTCCTGTCGCCCCCCGCCGCTATGCCTGAGCTGAAATGATCTTTTTCAGTCCCACCTCAGAGTAAATCTGAGATTTGCGATAATCTGTCTCATGCTGGGACTGAGATTAAGTCTGTTCCAATGTAAATCATAATCAAACGATTGGACATGAGGATTGAGGCAGAAAATTATGTTTGACCACTTCTTTCATTTTTTTATTTTTTCCCCTGTTTACATCTGTGTATGGCTGTCATTTTGTGTGTAGCATGGAGCATTGTGTCTAGTGTTTGTTTATGTAGATGTTTTTAAAAGCTAGATATAAAATGTAATGTCAAAACTGTTTTTGTTGTCTTTTATCTGTAGGTTCCTGTAGCTTATTTTGCAGTGCAAGATCTTTGGTTCAGTTCCCAGGATCAAACACACAGGTGAGTGTATGCCTTGAATAGACTGTGAATTGTTTTGTATAAAAGTGTCTGTCAAATGTATTAACATACTGTAAATGTTTTGTGGGTTAAACAGAGGGAGCCATTTTCCAACCATCTTGACTCACCCAGATTAAGTTTTCAAGGTTTTAATCTGGTGGGATTTGGGATTTTAAGAGATTAACCTTCAAAATCCATCTAAATTCATGTCATCCTGAAGTATCTGAGGTCTTTGAAGCAAGCAAGGTGTCTTTGAGCTACTGAATTCAGAGGACACGACTGGTAACATGAGAGACATCATTAATACAGTGTCTCTTTAAAATGTTGTTTTGGACCCCAGTGTGTTTTTGCTGTAAAAGTGTATTTGCACATGTGTGTATATTGCATTCGGGCTGAGTGTCAGAGCTGAATGATTTGAATAATTCATGACTATGGAAATGAGTCTGTCTGAAGGAAAGAGTGCGGTCGTTGCCCTTAGGCCTGTAGGGACAGAGATGCTTTCCTTTTTTTCCCATTTATTTTCCTCCCTCTCTCTTTTTATCTCTTTCTCTCTCCACCCTCCTAAATGCTTTATTTCAAGACTGCAGAGTGTAAAATGTGGCGAAGAGTTGAAGATGAGCAAAACAAGAGACGTATAACAGGAGCGCTGATGGAGAGACAGAAATAAAAGGGGGAAAATCAGAAAGAGAGAGAGAGAATAATGATAGCTGTCAGGCAGAATGAGATGGCTTTGTGCCCGATCTTGGAGCGCTCAGAGCCTGCTGTCATCCACAGCAATTGTTCTATTTTCTTCCGAATAGCCCCATACTTCTGTAGCTCTCTGTGAGACTGTCACACGCTGTCTCTTTCACTGAATGATAAGAAACTGATGATTGAATCATCTGAAAATCATAAACAAGACAGAAGAGAGAGAACGGGTCATTTTATACTTCACTGGTTGCATTTTGAGCAGCATTGATACGAATGATAGATATTGATTGTGGCTACTGTGACAGCCACAGGTTCATAACAATGGGTGTCGTTGCAAGCTTGGGGTACAGATTGGCTCTTAATAACCTGACACTGATATGTTGCACACTGAAAAGTAAAAAAGAATTAAAAACCTCGTAGGAAACGCTTTTTGTGGTCATAGTATATTATATTCGCGTTGTTGTGACGCCCTCTAGTGTTTAAAGTTTATATAGCGGTCATTACAGCAGTCCAATAAGTGCCACACCTTTATCTCCAAACTGATCATTTGGGCTTTTCAACACTGCTGAAAACACCAGCAAGATGGTCAACAGTACATAATTTGGTGCCCAGCACGATTTCCTTGGTCAAACTACTTCAACAGAGAGAATATGCTGGTTGACCAGCCTCATCAGCTAAATTTTACTGGTGAACATTATGGTTATGCTGGTCCACCATCTACAGCAGCTCAACACCAGCACTGACCAGACTTAACCAGTCCAAGATGACCCTGAAATCGTCTTTCCCTCTTTCCATATAGAACCCTGCAGACAGCCACACCCCGAACACCTCTAAACTTCCATTAAACAGCCATTTTCAAGTTTGTGATTTACAGTCATTTACAATCCTACCGTGTTTGTACAAGAAACAGCTGGTACTTCCACTTGACTCTGAGCTCTGTGGAAACAGAAGCAAATCAGCTGAATTTGGCACATAGCCTTCAGGATAGCTGGAAAGACAAATGAGCAGAAGCAGTTACACTTCGAGCTGGCAGAGAAAAGCCAATATGCTGAGACTCAGAAGGAGTGGAGAGAGGGGGAGATAAACATGAACAAAAGTGAGAGGGAGCGAGAAATAAAGGAGTTATTTTTAGCGTGCGCAACGATTAGATGCGCTTTCCTCTCGCCACGTTGGTTGGGTAGCTGTCAATATGAGTTATTGCATAAGCCCAGCTCTTATCAAAACTACATGCGCGTGTTTGCGTGAATGACACGCGTGTGAATACGCGAACTGGCCGGTGTGACCGCGCACGCACTCTGGCTTGCGCGTTTGTTTGTGTATGAACCTCCATTAAGCATTAAGTTCTATTACTTAGCGTCTGGTGGGAGATGTTGGTTTGGAGTGGTGGATGGTCTCTTCCTGCCGTGCCAGTTTGGTACACTGCCACTAATGAGCCATCTGGTGCTCTCTCCATCAATCCCACAAGTCCCGGGACCATTACCCAGACTTCTGCACCCCTGCGCTCAGCCAAATAACCAGACCTCTGCGGGAAGTGAGATCAAGATGGAGGGTTATGTTTACTCATTTTAAAAATATCTAACAGCTTTACTGATTCAAGGGTTTAGCTGTACAGGATTTTGAGTTAACAGCGTGTGTGTGTGTCGTGAATAATGACGGTATTTAATTTTTGACTAAACTATTCCTTTAAGACTTGTTTTCCTTACACCATTGGCAATTCTTTTTCATTTATGCTTAAAAAAAGAAAAAAAAAACAATTTGTAAAAGTTGTAAGAAAAAAGCCCAATTTAATATACATTCTTGAATAAATGCATACTTCAAAACAAGTGATATTGCTTTGCAGAAATTAAATTATCTAGATTTATGGGTGTCTAGATATTAGATAAACAAGACAAAATGCTGTTTGAGAAAATAAATTATCTGGAAAGTTTGAACTGTACAGATAATGTTGATCAAGGTATAAATGAAACCCGCGCATATACACGCACACTCTTACTCTCTCTCTCCCTATCTCTCTTATTATCTCCTCACTTAAACAACCCTTTATTCTTACACTGGCAACTTGAGTGGTAAAATCCCCAACTCTCATCATTAGTCTGATTAGAGAACTGATAAGAGATGAGAGAGCTAATGAAGTCACTAATGAAGACTGAGAGCAGCTCTTTGAAGGAAGAGATTGTTCCAGTGTGTCCAATGTGGTTGATCACATTCCCAGATTATTCCCAAAACAAATGCAAATGTTCCCAACATGCCCACATCAAGGTTTTAATAATTCAGCTTTGATTGATTAATTGCCTGCAGAGTTTCTTATGCACACACACACACACACACACACACACACACTCACACACACACAGCTTGTCTTTGTTTGTTCTAATGATTAAAACCTGATTCTATAATCTGTTACATCAGCATGATTATATCAGATTCAAGCATTTCTGAAGCTTTATGCCTGGTTGGTATCCAATAATAAGCTTCACAAACCGGAAAAATGCAATAGGAAGTTCTGGAATTGTAATTGGGCCACTGCTGTTTCAAATAACCTTCAGAAGTTGAAAGTAACACATCTTTTAATAATGGGGATGTGCTGCTGTCCCTGAGATAACAAATGACTTTGGCTATGGAACACAGAATAACCAGCTAACAAGAACATTGATTTTTCTGAGGGAATATGAGCAAATAATTGTATTTTTTAAACCACTTTTTTGTATGACCGCCAGTAGCCTGTTATTAAAGGTGACCTTGGTTTAGCCATGCTAGGTGTTTAAGTTTTCTATTAATCAACAGATAACCATTTTTATGAATTGCGATTAATTATTAGTATTTACCCCTTTCCCTCATATTGAGGATCATAAGAAAATATTTTTGTCTTTTACTCATATACTGTTATATATATATTGTTAATATTCTGTTGTTGGCAGCTAAAATTAATCGCAGGTTTGGAAGTGCCGCCTAAACAAACCACTAGATGGAAGCATATCGTCATTTTAAAAGTCGTCAACGCTTTATTGACATCATTTCAAAAGTCTTTTCTTTTTTTCCAGTTTTTTAAAGAGATTTTAAAATGTCAGACGTGATCATTGAAACAAATGATAATTGAACAAAAGATAATTGAAAATTAGATATTTGCTGGTAATTTTATACATTAAACCTGTCAGCCATGTTACCTTTCTAAAGCCGTAATTACTGTTTACAAAAAAAATCTAATATTTACTTGCAAATAAATCTGCAAAAGGCTGCAGTTTCATATAGAATACTCCATCTCTCTTTCCTTTCTCCTAATCTTTTTCTTTTACTTTGCTTTTCGGTTTCATCCTTACTCTGTTATATCACTCATTTATCACATCTGAGGTGTTATTAAGGTGCCATGCTGTTTGAATGTAGTTTGCACTGTATTATTATGGTCTGCTTCTGTTTATTCCATAGGTCTGTCTGTTTTTGTAAAACATCCTTATGGTTATACAGTGACAGTTTACACAGAGAGACAGAGAGAACCAGAGACTGTTTATTTAATGGAGGTATGCATGTTCCATGTTCCCACGCTTTCATTTGCTCCTTTCTGTGCCTTTCTCCACCTCTCTCTCTCTCTCTCTCTCTCTTTCCATTGATAACTGACTTTAAAAATACCCATAATGCTTTGGGGTGTGTATAAGACAGAGATCTAATTTACTGTTTTATGCTGATCACCTCATTGGACCCCAGCAAGCTTGCCCAGCATCACAGATATCTTCAACAGTACTAAAATCAACCCCCATTCCTCCCCATTCCTCTGTTTCTTTGTTTAGTTAAGACTTAAAAGATAAGGCTTCATTTTCACATTGTGGATGGCCCGTCAAACAAAGGTCTTCCTATAAACATTTTTGAAGGGTTAGGATTTAATGTTATACTAACATACACCATTTGCACTTGATATATGGTCAATATAGAGTAAACAATTCCAGTATTCAGGAGAAAAAAAATAACACGCGAATTCATGGAAAAACAGGAAATAAAGGAATAATGAGAGAGGAGTGTATAACCCTAATGACTTTATATCTGTAAGAGCGTCTCTGTACATGCAATGTCTCTCATTTGATGACGCACAGCGCATGCATACGTGTCTAAACTGCTGATTCTCAGCTTAGTTATGGGAAACTGCAACTTTCTCAAAGAGGTTGTGTTTGACCCCCGACCCCCAGAATCCTTCAGCCTTGACTACATCCTTCTGTCCCCAGCCACGGCAGCTCGTCCCAGGCTCTGGGTGTCACCACAGGGTCTTTGATGGCTCACACATGGGTAGCTTCCTGTACTACTTTCTGTTGTTAATAGGGATGAAGCTGAGTTAGGGCTGCCCCCTTCTGGTCTCAAGGGAGACACACACACATAAACCCCACACAACCCCAGCGCTTCTTCAACCTCTCACACATCTTCGTTTATCCCAGTCATACACGCGCACACACACGCGCATGCACCCTACGGCAGTTCTCATCACACTTGAGTCTCCAAAGCATCTGTGACCCTTGAGTTCTGTGTCCCTCTTGGAACCCTCTGAGGTTCTGCTTCCCATGAAATCTATGCATCAGTCATTAAGTAGCTTTGAGGATCTTTAACAAATTTCCTTTGTGCAAACTTTGGTTATACAATAGAACTCTTTATTCACTTGATCTGTGATATATATGTAAATATGTATATCATTTAATATTCTCAAATGTTGCTTTCTGATGTTTTTCATTTTAAATTAGTTACTGTTTGCTATTTTATTATCAATCAATCAATGATCAATCGATTATGATTTAAAAGTCAGATGGTGCGTTTCAGATTCAAACCTTCAAACCTGAACAGAAGAAAACAACAATTCCCATGAGGCTTGAGGAATAAGAGACACATGAGCTGTCAGTTGTTGTGTCTGGGTGGCAACGATGGAGTTAATTTTAAGGGTCACCATGAAAAGCCTGCTTGAGAATACAAAGCAGAATAACTGTTTTATTTCTTATTGTCACATGGTCCTGGATCTAGCCCACGATTTAACTACTAAAAACATTATGCGATTTGCGCATTATTTTATTACGTAAAATAACAGCCCACCTATGCCGCATTCTTTGTGTTACAAACGTTTCTGTTTTCAGTCATGCTACCGGTAATAAATCTTTTGCTTGTAATATTAATCGTAATATTATGCCACGTCAGTAAACAACACCTTTAATTGTCATTATAATCCGATGCTTTGAATCTTCAACGTGATCCCGTTATTCTTGAAGTGACCTACATCTGACGAGATGCACCGGCATCCCTCCTTTATATCTGACGCCATAGCAACATAACGCGCTTGCTTCAGCACCACAAGGACACCAACACAACCAGCACCATCGTGTTTAACATCTAACTGGAGCCATTTATTACAAGCATCCATAATTTAGACCTTCAAACGGAGAGAGTCATTTAGGTGAGTGTCTGTATTTTTGCTGCATTGCATGTTAAATTCATTCATACAAACATCTCATGGCTGATTATTCTCAAGGCTTTATTTTATCTGTTATGGCCTTGCTTATGTTTGATCTGCGTTGCATTAATATTTCGTGTGGGTTTTATAATGCGAATCTCCTAATTTTATATTACCGTATAATGTAGAGGAATGTTTCACTGTAAAACATCAACACAAGGTCAATATGATAAAATATGTATCTCGGATTATGTTAGGAAATATCATTGTTTTAGAGCAACCAATTGGTGTTTCTTAAATTAAGCGATTTCAGTAAATGGGAATGTTTTATTTTAAAGGGGAAGGATCTGTTACGCTTAACAACATTAGCCTCAAATTCTCACAAATGCAGTCTAGGTAGGCAGCTAACAAGGTTTTGAAACACAACCATGAAGTGAACGTCGATCTCTATTTATTCAGCACGTCCATGCCAACATTCCTGTTGAAGTTTGGAAATCCGATCCAGGAGTGCAGAGAGAGGGAGACCATGAGCAGCTGATACAGCGCAGCTAAAAATAATATTCCCAGTGAATTACTGTCCCTAACTCCAGGCAACGGACATCTCTTCGGTAAGTTATTATTTTATATTTATACACGATTGTCGATGTTGGTTTCATTATTCCTTCGGGTTTATACCGGTTAGAAATAGTGATAACGGCAATATTCCGTCTCAGGCAACTTGCGTACGAGAGCGATCGGAACAGCTTTCTTATAATAAAAAAACAGAGGGAGGTTTCTTATAATAATAACAATGATCAGTCGTGTTTGTAACATGTGTGAGAGAAGCAGCCAGCATAAATATTGTTTGTTGTAATAATTATAATAATTAAAGAGAATAATATACTCCCAAGTATTTAAATGTACTTATGTAATAGGGCTTACC